>CATOUR010000703.1:0-55882 GCA_951848785.1 Callosobruchus maculatus | reverse complement strand
GCTGCCATCACGCTCTGAACCGCGCCTTCGCGAACGTTCAGGTCTTTTGCCATGTCGGCAATAGCCGGAATGTAGATCGTTTGCGCCATCTGACCGACGGCCACGAGTAACACCAGCATCAACAATAGGTTCACGTTCCGTTGCTTTTTCATGTCGCTGAATACTTTTGCCAAAAGAGAGAAATGAAGAATAAGTGACTACGCATTCCCATAAATGCGCGAGGAATCTACCACAGAGAGATGACAATTTAAGCATTGTCGTGGTGAATGGGAAAAGCGGAAAAGGCAGGATTTGTAAACAATATCGGCAACTAATGTTGCCAGTGGATTACGCGAGGCGTAACAGGATCGCGCCAGCGGCAATTCCCAGCGCCGCCGCGACGCGCAGGCCGCTAACCTTCTCTTTTAAAAGCACAAATGCAATGGCTGTGCCAAAGAGAATTGAGGTTTCACGCAGCGCCGCGACCACGGCCAGGGGCGCCTGCGTCATCGCCCAGAGCGCCAGGCCGTAAGAACCCATGGTGGCAATGCCGCCGGGCAATCCTTTTTTCCAGTGCAGGCGCAGGTAGCCGGACGCTTCACGGCGGCGCGCCACCATCGCCCAGCCCAGCAGGCAGGCGCCGTTCATGAAGAAGGTCCAGAGCGTGTAGCCCAGCGCGGAATCCGCTAACCGCACCCCGGTACCGTCCACCAGCGTATACCCGGCGATAAAACAGGCGTTCAGCAGGGCAAGCCAGATCCCCTTGCGTGAGTGCACGCGCCCATGCATCGACATCGCCAGAATAGAAAGGCAGATCGTGCCAATACCGGTCCAGGCGAGCCAGGAGAGGCTATCCCCGAGCATCAGCACGCTGGCCAGCGCCACCAGCAGCGGGGCGGTTCCGCGCATCAGCGGGTAGGTCTGGCTCATGTCGGAGACCTGATAGGTTTTTGCCACCAGCACCGTGTACACCACCTGTAAGGCGCAGGAGACGAACAAATATGGCCAGCTGGCGGCGGAAGGCTGCGCAGAGAAAGGCAGTAAAATCAGGGCAATAAGCGCGGCGGAGCCGCTGACGCTAATGGCGGAATAGAGCTTGTCCGTTCCGGCTTTTACAATGGCGTTCCAGCTGGCATGCAGCAGTGCGGCGAACAGCAGAATGCAGAAAACGGTGATGGTCATGGCGTACCGGATGGCGAAATGTCATCCAACTGTAACATTCACCCGTCGATGCTGCTACCCGTCTACACCGCGCAAAACAGGCGGTGCGTTACCCGGGGTTCGTCCGAGACCAGCGTAAAACCCGCCCGGTGATAGAACCCGAACGCAGCGTCCGGCGCATGGGTATTCAGAAAATCAAACCAGATGCTGGCGTCGGCCATCACCACGGTTAAAAGCTGTTTACCAATCCCCATCCCGCGGTACTTCTCGCTGACGTAGAGATGCCGAATGCGTCCGGCGCGCGGCTGCTGGCTGAACGGATCGCGGTTAAGGCCGCACACGCCCACCAGCCTGCCGTTGAGAAACGCGCCCAGCAGCTTTTCGCCCGGCGCGTTAAAACGATTTTCACCACGCTGCCAGTTTTCTTCCAGCCTGCGCAGCATGCTGAAATTTAAGGCGATACTCTCGGCCTTCAGGGCAATATACCCCGGCTCGTCCGGTGTGACAGGCTCAATTAACAGACGCGACATAGCATTCCCTCGTTATTAAAGAGGGGCGGTTGCCCGCCCCTCTCAGGTGCGACTTGAACCTGAATCACCGAATGAATTTCAGGACAGCATCAAGCAGTTGCAGTACAGCAACAATGAGTTTGAGGATAAGTATGACCATATCCACGACGCTCATACGCGTCTCCTTTTGGTTAAAAGGAGCACGATGCTGGCGTACCTTTCCGCCGCCTGTGGCCAGCACCTGGATTGACGTAACACAGTGTGCTCACTTCAGGGGTTAAGGCACTGACGGCACCACCCGTTTCAGCCAGGACTTCGTTGCGCCGGTAGAACTGCGGCCCCCTCGCTCACTGCGAACATACTCAGTATAGATAAATACTGTATGTATGAACAGTATTTTGTGGACAAAAAGTGGAAGGCAATCCATACTCAAAAACGTCAAAATCCGTGCCGGAATTGCGCGTTCGTGTTCGATCGCGTATACTTTTCGCGTTGACGTAACACAGTGTGTTCTGCGGCGACCAACCGCAAAACCCTGAAAAAAAAACCTCGCTTAGGCGGGGTTTTTTGTTTTCTGGTCTGCTCAAAAAAGATGTCTGTTGACTTATTGGCAATGGACGCGGCTGGCATGCGATTTACTACAAATATATATTTTATAAATCCAAACTGTATATTATATATTTATTGCTCATGATTATAAGTTAACACCACTAACTGTGTAGCTTTATATAAATATTAATGTCCTGCGGGAAATTAAATTCCCTCTCATATAATCGATATAAATATAAATTAGCCAACTTATTTCTCATGTAAATATTTATATAAGTTCATCTTGCTAGTTTGAAATCCAGGATTTTTCAATGTATATTTTTTGTAGCCAACATATCGTATGGATACATTATGCAAGCATCTGATTATTTAAAGATGAAGTTTCAGAGTGACAGGCAGTTAGCTCTTTATGGACAGCAAGGCGTTGCAGGGACATGGAAAGCATTAAAGGGGATCGGTTCTGATATTTATTCAGGAATGGAGCGAGTAAGTTGGTACTCTTCATGCTTAATCCCCGGCTATCAAGATGTGTGTGATGAGCTTCTCTCAGAAGAAAAGAGAATGTACCTCTCAATTCTCTCGCTTTACCGTTATCGCGATGTAATAGCACATATGCTATACCTTTATTTTGAATGTGTTATTACCGATTCTGAAAATGGAAATGAAAAAAATCGCGTTCGTAAGATGGATTCAAAAGTAACGGGGCTTGTTAACAACATACCGACAAGCAAGGCCGCGCGTTTGGCGATAGCATGGGGGCTGGCCAAATTCCTTTCCGAATCTGGCATACTCTCTGAAATCGTCGTCGAACGGCTTGCACGCCGCGTACCTAATGTTGTCATGGCGCTTCAACTGATTGGAACGGAACAGAAGTGCGCTCTTGCTGCTCGTCGCCTGAAAACATTGGATTCTAAGTATTATGCCACCCTCTATGCCGCACAACTGGAGATGCTTTACTACTTTTTTGAGCCTTTCCTGTCTGAACTCATTAAGAAGGTGCAGATGGGATTCTATCAGGATTTCGATGCAATTTATAACGACTTAAAGGGTAAAGGGCATGTTTAAGAGCTTGTTGTCAATTCTGTTCTCGGATGTTTTATTCCCCTTTTATATTTTTGCGTGCGCCTCTTTGTTCCTGTGGTTGGTGCCTAACCACTGGGTATTACTAACATTCATTTCTATCATTGTATTTATTATTCTTCATCCGATAATTTTTGGCCGATTTGATAAGTACGATTAAATAGTATAAAAAGGATTTTTTATGTCAAACCCAGCTTATTTGTTTCTAACCGATGAAAACGGTTCTCCTATGGTTGGTCCTTGCCTTGTGTCAGGACGTGAAGGTGCAATTGAACTCAAATCGTTCACTCATAATGTCAACATCCCAGTCGACGGGAATACCGGGAAATTAACGGGCACGCGAATACACATGCCCATCATGTTCCAGAAAGAATTTGATCGTGTAACCCCACTTCTTTTTCGCGCACTGAGTACAGGAAGAACGCTCCAGTCAGCCACCATTAAGATGTATGAGATTAATGAGGTGGGTTTAGAGCAGGAATATTTTAATATTCTTCTGGAGAATGTGAAAATAACCTCAATCACACCAGACCTGTATCCTGGCGCAAACACCGGAACACACCTTGAAACGGTTCTTATACGCTACGAGAAAATCACCTGGAAGCATTGCGATGGGAATGTCATCTATAGTGACTCCTGGAATGAGCGAGCAACGTACTGAAACGTGATCCCTGACGCATTTTTGCGCAGATGAAAATATTTCCATTGTCACGTACGAAAACCTGTGTTTGTATAAATTCAATCAATGATTCCAAACACAGGTCCCCCATGACTGCATCCATGAACACCGCGACCCTACTAAAAACTGCGCAACCAGCCGCAGTGGTCGTCGTGCGTGTGGTGGTGGTCGTCGGCAATGCGCCGTAGGGACTGGATCAACACACGAATCCAAAACCCCGCCGGCGCAAACCGGGCGGGGTTTTTCGTTTAGGACCCCTCCCCGGAAAGTCGGCCCATAAAAGGACTGGAGCATGGCAAGTTCGGGCACAACATCCTTAAAGACGCGCTTTACAGGCGCGCAGCTGATTGTTCATTTACTGGAACGACAGGGCATTACCACGGTTGCGGGCATCCCTGGCGGCACGGTGCTGCCGCTGTACGATGCGTTAAGCCAGAGCACGCAGATCCGCCACGTGCTGGCGCGCCACGAGCAGGGGGCAGGCTTTATCGCTCAGGGCATGGCGCGTACGCAGGGCAAACCGGCGGTCTGCATGGCCTGTAGCGGGCCGGGCGCAACCAACCTGGTGACCGCCATCGCCGACGCGCGGCTCGACTCCATTCCGCTGATCTGCATTACCGGTCAGGTGCCGTCGTCGATGATCGGTACCGACGCGTTCCAGGAAGTGGATACCTACGGCATCTCTATCCCCATCACCAAACATAACTATTTAGTTCGCGATATCAGCGAGCTTCCTCAGGTTATCAGCGATGCGTTCCGCATTGCGCAGTCTGGCCGCCCGGGCCCGGTGTGGATAGACATTCCTAAGGATGTCCAGACCGCAGAAATTGAGATCGACGTGCTGCCGGAGCCGGGCGACCGCGCGCCCGCGCCCGAATTCAGCGCTGAATGCGTGCGCGACGCCGCGGCCATGATTAACGCAGCCAAACGTCCGGTGCTCTATCTGGGCGGCGGGGCAATCAACGCCGCGGATGAAATCCGTCAGTTCGCTGAAAAAGCTAACCTGCCCACCACCATGACCCTGATGGCGCTGGGCATGCTGCCCAAAGCGCACCCGCTCTCTCTGGGATGCTGGGCATGCACGGCGCGCGCAGCACCAACTATATTCTGCAGGAGGCTGATTTGCTGATCGTGATGGGCGCACGTTTTGATGACCGGGCGATCGGCAAAACCGAGCAGTTCTGCCCGAACGCCAAAATCATTCACGTGGATATCGACCGCGCCGAGCTGGGTAAAATCAAGCAGCCGCACGTGGCGATTCAGGGCGACGTGGCCGACGTGCTGGCGCAGCTGATCCCGCAGACGGACGCGACCGACCGCGCCGGGTGGCGTCAGCTGGTGGCCGATCTGCAGCGCGAGTTCCCGGGCGCCATCCCGTCCGAAGGCGACCCGCTGAGCCACTATGGCCTCATCAACGCCGTTGCCGCCTGCGTGGACGACAGCGCGATTATTACCACCGACGTGGGGCAACACCAGATGTGGACCGCGCAGGCCTATCCGCTGAACCGCCCGCGCCAGTGGCTGACTTCCGGTGGTCTGGGGACCATGGGCTTTGGCCTGCCAGCGGCAGTAGGGGCGGCGCTCGCCAACCCTGACCGCAAGGTGATCTGCTTCTCCGGCGACGGCAGCCTGATGATGAATATTCAGGAGATGGCCACCGCGGCGGAAAACCAGCTGGACGTCAAAATCATCCTGATGAACAACGAGGCGCTGGGGCTGGTGCACCAGCAGCAGAGTCTGTTCTACAAGCAGGGCGTGTTTGCCGCGACCTATCCGGGGACGATCAACTTTATGCAGATTGCCGCCGGTTTTGGCCTGCATACCTGCGATCTGAACGCGGAAGAGGACGCCCACGCGGCGCTGCAGGCGGCGATCTCCCGCCCTGGCCCGGCGCTGATCCACGTGCGTATCGACGCGCAGCAAAAAGTGTATCCAATGGTGCCGCCGGGTGCGGCAAATACTGAGATGGTGGGGGAATAAGCCATGCAGAAACAACATGAAAACGTCATTCTGGAACTCACCGTCCGCAACCACCCTGGCGTCATGACGCACGTCTGCGGGCTGTTTGCCCGCCGCGCGTTTAACGTGGAAGGTATTCTCTGTCTGCCGATTCAGGGCAGCGAGCACAGCCGCATCTGGCTGCTGGTCAACGATGACCAGCGTCTGGAGCAGATGATGGCGCAAATCGACAAGCTGGAAGACGTCACCAGAGTGGTGCGCAACCAGTCCGATCCCACCATGTTTAACAAAATTGCGGTGTTCTTCGAATAAATCGCTCATTGCTTGAACACTCGCGCGCTTATCGTTAAGGTAAGCGCGTTTTTTTATCCGCCCGCCAGGAACGCGCCATGACCACCATCGCCCTTATCGACGATCACCTAATCGTCCGCTCCGGATTTGCCCAGCTTTTAAACCTCGAACCGGATTTTCAGGTGGTGGCCGAGTTCGGCTCCGGGCGCGAAGCGCTGGCGGGCCTGCCGGGGCGCGGGGTACAGGTGTGTATCTGCGATATCTCCATGCCGGATCTCTCCGGGCTGGAGCTGTTAAGCCAGCTGCCGAAAGGGATGGCGACCATCATGCTCTCGGTTCACGACAGCCCGGCGCTGGTGGAGCAGGCGCTCAACGCGGGCGCGCGCGGGTTCCTTTCCAAACGCTGCAGCCCGGACGAGCTGATTGCCGCCGTGCGCACCGTCTCTACCGGCGGCTGCTACCTGACGCCGGATATCGCCATCAAGCTGGCGGCCGGACGGCAGGATCCGCTGACAAAACGCGAGCGTCAGGTGGCGGAAAAGCTTGCCCAGGGGATGACGGTGAAAGAGATTGCCGTAGAGCTTGGCCTGTCGCCAAAAACCGTTCACGTTCACCGCGCCAACCTGATGGAAAAACTGAACGTCAGCAACGACGTTGAGCTGGCGCGCCGCATGTTTGACGGCTGGCAATGAACCCGCTGATTTCGCGGCTGATCGCCGTCGTTGCCAGCTTTTTTATCTTCTCCGCCGCGTGGTTTTGCCTGTGGAGCATCAGCCTGCATCTGGTGGAGCGCCCGGAGCTGGCGGTGCTGCTGTTCCCCTTCGGCCTGCGTCTTGGATTAATGCTGCAATGCCCGCGCGGCTACTGGCCGGTGCTGCTTGGCGCGGAGTGGCTGATGCTGATCTGGCTGGCGCGGGAGGTGGCGCTGGCGCATCTGCCGTTATTGACGATCGGGAGCGTGCTCACGCTCCTCCCGGTTGCGCTTATCTCCCGCTACCGCCACCAGCGCGACTGGCGCACGCTGCTGCGTCAGGGTGCGGCGCTAATTGCCGCCGCGCTGCTGCAGTCCCTGCCGTGGGTGGGCGACAAGGAGATGCTCAACGCCCTGCTGCTGACCCTGACCGGCGGCCTGACGCTGGCGCCGACCTGTCTGGTTTTCTGGCACTACCTCACCAGCACCGTCTGGCAGCCGCTCGGCCCGGCGCTGGTGTCACAGCCCGTCAACTGGCGCGCCCGGCACCTCATCTGGTATCTGCTGCTGTTTGTGGTTAGCCTCTGGCTACAGCTTGGCCTGCCCGCTGAACTATCGCGCTTCACGCCGTTTTGTCTGGCGCTGCCGATCGTTGCCCTTGCCTGGCACTACGGCTGGCAGGGAGCGCTGATTGCGACCCTGATGAACGCCATCGCGCTGATCGCCAGCCAGACCTGGCACGACCATCCGGTGGATTTACTGCTCTCGCTGCTGGCGCAAAGCCTGACCGGGCTGCTGCTCGGGGCGGGCATTCAGCGTCTGCGCGAGCTGAACCTCTCCCTGCAAACCGAGCTGGCGCGCAACCGCCGTCTGGCTGAACGCCTGCTGGAGACCGAAGAGAGCGTGCGGCAGGAGGTTGCCCGCGAGCTGCACGATGATATCGGCCAGACCATTACCGCCATCCGCACGCAGGCGGGCATCGTCCAGCGTCTGGCGGCGGAAAACGCGGGCGTGAAGCAGGGCGGGGCGCATATCGAACAGCTTTCGTTAGGCGTATATGACTCGGTGCGCCGGCTGTTAGGGCGGCTGCGCCCGCGCCAGCTCGACGACCTTTCGCTGGCGCAGGCGGTGCGCTCCCTGATGCGCGAGATGGAGCTGGAAAGCCGCGGGATTGTCAGCCACCTCGACTGGCGCATTGATCAACCTGCGCTGAGCGAAGGCCAGCGCGTGACGCTGTTCCGCGTCTGTCAGGAAGGGCTGAACAATATCGTCAAACACGCCAGCGCCAGCGCGGTGACGATACAGGGCTGGCAGCAGGACGAGCGCCTGATGCTGGTGATTGAAGATGACGGCTGCGGCCTGCCGCCGGGCTCCGGCCAGCAGGGATTTGGCCTGGCGGGCATGCGCGAGCGCGTCAAGGCGCTGGGCGGCACGCTGAACATCTCCTGCACCCACGGGACGCGCGTCAGCGTCAGCTTGCCGCTTCGGAGTCACCATGTTTAACACCCCTGTCGACGCAGCCCCGATACGCGATAAGGCGGAAATCGACGCCCGCTACCGCTACTGGCGACGCCATATCCTCGTCACTATCTGGCTCGGCTACGCGCTGTTCTACTTCACCCGCAAAAGCTTCAACGCCGCCGCGCCGGAGATCCTCGCCAGCGGCGTGATGGCGCGCACCGATATCGGCCTGCTGGCGACGCTGTTTTATATCACCTACGGCCTGTCGAAGTTTTTCTCCGGCATCGTCAGCGACCGCTCCAACGCGCGCTATTTTATGGGATTCGGGCTGATCGCCACCGGCGTGGTGAACATCCTGTTTGGCTTCTCTACCTCGCTGTGGGCCTTTGCCCTGCTGTGGGCGCTGAACGCCTTTTTCCAGGGATGGGGCGCGCCGGTGTGTGCCCGCCTGCTCACCGCCTGGTACTCGCGCAACGAGCGCGGCGGCTGGTGGGCCATCTGGAACACCGCGCATAACGTCGGCGGGGCGCTGATCCCGATGGTGGTGGGCGCGGCAGCGCTGCACTACGGCTGGCGCGCGGGGATGATGATTGCCGGCTGTCTCGCGATCCTCGCCGGGCTGTTCCTCTGCTGGCGGCTGCGCGACAGGCCGCAAACCGTGGGGCTTCCGCCGGTAGGCGACTGGCGGCACGACGAGATGGAGATTGCCCAGCAGCAGGAGGGGGCGGGGCTGTCCCGCAAGGAGATCCTTACCAAATACGTGCTGAAAAACCCGTACATCTGGCTGCTGTCGCTCTGCTACGTGCTGGTCTACGTGGTGCGCGCGGCCATCAACGACTGGGGCAATCTGTACATGTCCGAGACGCTGGGTGTGGATCTGGTGACCGCCAACTCGGCGGTGACCATGTTCGAGCTGGGCGGGTTTATCGGCGCGCTGGTGGCGGGCTGGGGCTCGGACAAACTGTTCAACGGCAACCGCGGCCCGATGAACCTCATTTTTGCCGCCGGGATCCTACTCTCCGTCGGCTCGCTGTGGCTGATGCCGTTCGCCAGCTACGTGATGCAGGCGGCGTGCTTCTTCACCACCGGCTTCTTCGTGTTCGGCCCGCAGATGCTGATCGGCATGGCGGCGGCGGAGTGTTCGCACAAAGAGGCGGCAGGGGCGGCGACGGGCTTTGTTGGCCTGTTCGCCTACCTGGGGGCGTCGCTCTCCGGCTGGCCGCTGGCGCGAATAATCGACATCTGGCACTGGAGCGGATTCTTCGCGGTGATCGCCATCGCGGCGGGGATTTCGGCCCTGCTGCTGCTGCCGTTTTTGCACGCGCAGGCGCCGCGTGAAGCCAGCGTGATGTGATGCGCTTCACCTTTTGGTGCCGGGAGGCGCAAAACTAAGACATTTTCCCGGTTTTACCTGGACGCTGTCTCAGGCATCTCTCCCGGCTGATTTTTACAATGCGGTAAAAATCAGCTCAGGAGTAAACCAACCATGCTGGCCTTTCTCAATCAGGTGCGCAAGCCGACCCTGGATCTGCCGCTCGACGTGCGGCGCAAGATGTGGTTCAAACCGTTCATGCAGTCTTATCTGGTGGTCTTTATCGGCTACCTGACCATGTACCTGATCCGCAAAAACTTTAACATCGCCCAGAACGACATGATCTCAACCTACGGGCTGAGCATGACGCAGCTGGGGATGATTGGCCTGGGCTTCTCCATCACCTACGGGGTGGGGAAAACGGTTGTGTCCTACTACGCGGACGGCAAAAACACCAAGCAGTTCCTGCCGTTTATGCTGATCCTCTCCGCCATCTGTATGCTTGGCTTCAGCGCCAGCATGGGCGCAGGCTCCGTTAGCCTGTTCCTGATGATCGCCTTCTACGCCCTGAGCGGTTTCTTCCAGAGTACCGGCGGGTCGTGCAGCTACTCCACCATCACCAAATGGACCCCGCGGCGCAAGCGCGGTTCGTACCTCGGCCTGTGGAATATCTCCCACAACCTCGGCGGTGCCGGTGCGGCAGGCGTGGCGCTGTTCGGCGCGAACGTCCTGTTCGACGGCCACGTGATCGGCATGTTTATCTTCCCGTCGATTATCGCCCTGATCGTTGGCTTTATCGGCCTGCGCTACGGCAGCGACTCCCCGGAATCTTACGGCCTCGGCAAAGCCGAAGAGCTGTTCGGGGAGGAGATCAGCGAAGAGGACAAAGAGACTGAAGAGAACGAGATGTCCAAATGGCAGATCTTTGTTGAATACGTGCTGAAAAACAAAGTGATCTGGCTGCTGTGCTTCTCAAATATCTTCCTGTACGTGGTGCGCATCGGCATCGACCAGTGGTCAACCGTGTATGCCTTCCAGGAGCTGAAGCTTTCTAAAGAGGTAGCGATTCAGGGCTTCACCCTGTTCGAAGTGGGCGCGCTGGTCGGCACCCTGCTGTGGGGCTGGCTCTCGGATCTCGCCAACGGCCGTCGCGCGCTGGTGGCCTGCGTTGCGCTGGCGCTGATTATCGCCACGCTCGGCGTGTACCAGCACGCCAGCAACCAGTACGTCTACCTGGCGTCCCTGTTCGCGCTCGGCTTCCTGGTGTTTGGCCCGCAGCTGCTGATTGGCGTGGCGGCGGTCGGCTTCGTGCCGAAAAAAGCGATCGGTGCCGCCGACGGGATCAAAGGCACCTTCGCCTACCTGATCGGCGACAGCTTTGCCAAGCTGGGCCTGGGGATGATCGCCGACGGCACGCCGATTTTCGGCCTCACTGGCTGGGCGGGCACCTTCGCGGCGCTGGATGCGGCAGCGATTGGCTGTATCGTACTGATGGCGATGGTGGCGGTACTGGAAGAACGTAAAATTCGCCGTGAAAATCGTGCGCAGAAATTAAAAGCGGCCTGAGTGTGCAGGTAACTTCTTTGCCCGGCGTGTGATGCCGGGCTTTTTTGTTTTGAATCTCCAGTCTTTACCCCGCTTTACACACCCATTCCTCTCCTTGCTCTACAGTGTTTTTGCTGCCGCCTTTCGCGCAGCCTTAGCCCTTTTTGCTATTGGAGAGCTTGCATGTTGACCCGACGATTATCCTGCCTGGCGCTGCTGGTGGCGCTGTCAGCCCCCGCATTGGCTGCGGATGCCCCTACCTACGGCGAGAAGCTGGAAGGTTTCGACTACGGCTGGCCGGTAAAACACTTTACGTTTACCTCGCAAAACCAGTCTCTGGATATGGCTTATCTGGACGTGAAGCCGGAAAAACCCAACGGCCGCACCGCGGTGCTGATGCACGGCAAAAACTTCTGCGCCGGCACCTGGGACGGTACTATCCGCGCGCTGTCGGCGAGCGGATATCGGGTGATCGCCCCCGACCAGATCGGCTTCTGTAAATCCACCAAGCCGGAGCGGTATCAGTACACCTTCCAGCAGCTGGCGGATAACACCCACGCCTTGCTGAAAACCCTCGGCGTCGATCGCGTGACGGTTATCGGCCACTCGACCGGCGGCATGCTGGCGACCCGCTACGCGCTGATGTGGCCGCAGCAGGTGGAGCAGCTGGTGATGGTCAACCCGATAGGCCTGGAGGACTGGAAAGCGCGCGGCGTGCCGCATATTACGGTCGACCAGTGGTACCAGCGCGAGCTGAAGGTCAGCGCCGACGGCATTCGTCAGTACGAGAAAAATACCTACTATGCCGGAGAGTGGAAGCCGGAGTATGAGCGTTGGGTCACCATGCTCGCCGGGCTGAACAACGGGCCGGGAAAAAAACGTGTGGCCTGGAACTCGGCGCTGCTCTACGACATGATCTACACCCAGCCGGTGATCTACGAATTTAGTGAACTGAAGATGCCGGTATTATTGATGATCGGCACGAAGGACAACACCGCCATCGGGAAAGATCTCGCCCCGCCTGAGATCCGCAAAACGCTCGGCAACTATGCGGTGCTGGGAAAGGAGACGGCGAAGTGCATCCCGCACGCGACGCTGGTCGAGTTCAACGACATGGGCCACGCGCCGCAGATGCAGGATCCTGAGCGCTTCCACGAGGCGCTGCTTAAGGGACTTCAGGCCCGCTGACTGGTTTGCAGTAACAGCCCGCGCAGCCACGCCTGTGCGGGATTGCGGTGCGTTCTGCCGTGCCAGGCCATGCTCTTGGTAAAGCCTGGCACGGGAACTGGCGTCTCGCAGATGAACATCCCCGTCTGATTTTCCGCGATGCGTGACGGCACGACGGCAATCATATCGCTGAGGGCCAGCACGTCCGGCAGAACCAAAAAGTGGCTCACCGAGAGTCCCACGTGCCGCGTCCGGCCAATTTTCTCCAGCGCGCTATCGGTTACCCCGCGAAAGCCGTCTCCCTCGTAAGAGACCAGTACATGCTCAAGGGCGCAAAATCGCTCTAACGTCATTGGCTCTCCGGCGTTTGGATGGTCGGCGCGCATCATGCATACGTACCGTTCATCATAAAGCGCACGGCTGTGAAGCTCATCGGGCGTGGTGTGGGGGGTGATAAGCGCTACGTCAATAGCGCCCTGCTCAAGCTGGCTGACAAGGCTACCGGGGGTTACGGGCACCACGCGCACGCGTATGCCAGGCGCCTGTGTTTTAAGGGCGGCGATAAACGGCACAACAACCGCCCGAAGTGCATAATCCGTAGCGGCAAGAGTGAAGGTGAGGCGAGCGGTATTAGGGTCAAAGGCAACGGGCTGAAGCAGCACGTCGATATCCGCGAGAATGCGCTTCACCGGAGCGGCCAGCGCTTCCGCGCGCGTGGTTGGCACCATGCCGTGCGGGGCGCGGATAAAGAGCGGATCGTCGAAGTAGTCCCGCAGGCGGTTGAGCATGCCGCTCACGGCGGGCTGGGTCAGAGCAAGACGCGCCGCCGCGCGGGTGACGCTGCGTTCATCCAGCAGAGCGTCGAGCGTTTTCAGCAGGTTTAGATCCAGCGTGCGCAGATCCGCTTTCATGGTGTTTTGCTACCTCTTTTCCGTTCACTATTATGGCGCTGCCCGCTGTCGACGCGTTGCGTTTCCCGCTATGATGGGCGGCTAGTCTAAGGAGAACGCATGGTCTGGATAATGCTGGCAACGCTTGCCGTGGTGTTTGTAGTTGGGTTTCGTGTCCTGACCTCGGATTCCCGCCGCGCCATCAAACGTTTAAGCGAACGGCTGGGTATCACCCCGATGCCGGTCGAGTCGATGATCGACCAGTTCGGTAAAACGCCGGGCAATGAGTTTATCCGCTACCTTGAGCGCCCAGACGAAGCGCATCTGCAAAACGCCGCCCAGGTCCTGCTTATCTGGCAGGTCTGCATCGTCGACGGGAGCGAGGAGAATCTGCATACCTGGCACCGCATGCTGCGTAAAGCCCGCCTGGCCGCACCGATCACCGATGCGCAAATCCGCCTCGCGCTCGGCTTCATGCGCGAGATAGAGCCCGATCCGCAGGAGCTTAACGCCTTCCAGCTGCGCTATAACCAGCTTTTCCTCCCGGAAGAGGGCGTGTTTTATCTGCACTGATATCACGAAACGTGATGAAGAGTATAAAGCATCGTCATTAGATTTATATCTGCCGCAGGCGCACCATCACTTCATCCACTCGCTGATGAGGTGAACCATGAAACAATCCGCCATTATCTGGCCAAACGACTACCTGCCAGGCACAACCGATAACTTTGCATCCAACGAAATCATCGTCGCCGGGCTGAGCGCAAAAGAGATTTGGGCGCAGCTTAACGACACTACCCTGTGGCCGAACTACTACAGCAACGCCGAAGATATTCGTTTTCACGACGGCAGCGGTCCGGAACTGAGCGCTAGCGCCCGCTTCCGCTTCACGACCTTTGGCTTTCCGGTTGAGGCGCAGGTCACGGAGTATGTTCCGCCCGTTGACGGCGAAGCCGCACGGATCGCCTGGCACGGCTGGGTGGAGGGCGATGTCAGCTCGCGTCTGGATGTGATCCACGCCTGGCTGTTTGAAGACTTGCCGGGAAACCGCGTCCGTATTCTGACTCAGGAGTCGCAGAAAGGCGTCCCTGCACAGGAACTTGCTCGCACCGTGCCGAATCCGATGATCAACGGGCACCAGGAGTGGATCGTTGGGCTGGCGAATGCAGCGATGCAAGAAAAGTTGTCGAAACGTTAAATTCGTCACACTTTTGATGATAAACTGCGCGACTTTTCCGCACGTTTTTATCTCAGGTGACGCCATGACAGAACATATCCAGCCCACGACCCCGCCGCAGGCCAAAGAGGTTTCACGCCCCAACTGGTCGGCGGTTTTCTCCGTGGCGTTTTGCGTAGCCTGCCTGATTACCGTTGAGTTTCTGCCGGTCAGCCTGCTGACGCCGATGGCGCAGGATCTGAGCATTTCCGAAGGCGTGGCGGGGCAGTCTGTCACCGTCACCGCGTTTGTAGCGATGTTCGCCAGCCTGTTTATCACCCAGGCTATTGGCGCGATTGATCGCCGTAAAGTGGTCATTCTGTTCAGCGTGCTGCTGACGCTCTCCTGCCTGCTGGTCTCCTTCGCTGAAAGCTTCACCCTGCTGCTGCTCGGCCGTGCCTGTCTGGGTCTTGGGCTTGGCGGCTTCTGGGCGATGTCGGCCTCGCTGACCATGCGCCTGGTGCCCGCGCGCACCGTGCCGAAAGCGCTGTCCGTTATCTTCGGTGCGGTCTCCATCGCGCTGGTGATTGCCGCGCCGCTGGGCAGCTTCCTCGGCGGGATTATCGGCTGGCGTAACGTCTTTAACGCGGCGGCGGTGATGGGCGTGCTGTGCATTATCTGGGTGTGGAAGGCGCTGCCGTCCCTGCCGGGTGAGGCGGCGCACCACAAACAGAACATGTTCAGCCTGCTTAAACGCCCGGGCGTGCTGGCGGGGATGACCGCCATCTTTATGGCCTTTGCCGGGCAGTTTGCCTTCTTTACCTATATTCGCCCGGTGTATATGACCATGGCGGGCTTTGACGTGGACGGCCTGACGCTGGTGCTGTTGAGCTTCGGTATCGCCAGCTTTGTCGGCACCTCGCTGTCGTCCCAGTTCCTGAAGCGCTCCCTGAAGGTGGCGCTGGCGGGTGCGCCGCTGGTGCTGGCGATAAGCGCGGCGGTACTGGTGCTGTGGGGCAGCGATAAGTGGGTGGCGTCTGCCATCGCGATTATCTGGGGCTTTGCCTTTGCGCTGGTGCCGGTGGGCTGGTCGACGTGGATCACCCGCTCGCTTGCCGATCAGGCGGAAAAAGCCGGGTCGATTCAGGTGGCGGTGATCCAGCTGGCGAACACCTGCGGTGCGGCAGTGGGCGGCGTTGCGCTTGACCACCTGGGGCTGACGTCACCGCTGGTCATCTCCGGCACGCTGATGCTGCTGACCGCGCTGCTGGTGGCGGGGAAGGTGAAGGCGAAGTCGTAAATTCCCCCCCTCACCCCGGCCCTCTCCCCAAAGGGGCGAGGGTGAAAAGACTGCACCGAGCCGTCCCCTCTCCCCTATGGGGAGAGGGTTAGGGTGAGGGGACATTCGCTTATGCCGATGTCTGAACCCGACTTCTCGAATCCATCGAAATCAACACCACCGACGACACGATCAGCAGCGTGCCCAGCCAGTCCGGCAGGGTAAACGCTACGCCAAGCAAAATCACCGACAGCAGCGCGCTGCTCAGCGGCTCGGCGCAGCTCAGAATGCTTGCCTTCGGCCCGCCGATCATCTGCGCGCCTTTCAGGTACAGGCTGAACGTCAGCGCGGTGCCGATCACCACCAGGTAAAAAAACGCCAGCAGCAGGCTGCCGTCAATGACGAAGGTGGTGCCGCGCCCGGCGTAGAACGGCGTCAGCATCACTCCCGCAATCAGCATACTCCAGCCGACAATCGGCAGCGTGCCGTAGCGGGCGATCAGGGTTGACGGATACGTCGTGTAAAACGCGGCGGCAAAGGCCGAGGCGATACCGAAGAACAGCGCGGCAGGCGAGATGGAGAGCGAGGTTGGGTCGCCGTGGGTGACCAGCAGGAAGGTGCCGACCAGCGACGTCAAAATCGCCGACAGGACAAACACGCCGGGACGCTTCTTTCGCGCCAGGGCGAACCACGCCACGATAATTGTCGGAGACAGAAACTGAAGCACGGTCGCCGTAGCGGCGTTGGATTTTTCAATCGTCAGCAGGAAGGTGAGCTGCACGGTAAGCGCGCCGACCAGCGAGAAAAACAGCAGGCTGATGGCGTCTTTGCGGTTTTTGATGACCGAAAAAATCTTATCGCCGTGAACGAAGGAAAGCGTCAGCAGGATCACGCCGGTAAACAGCAGGCGAATCATGGTTAGATAAGGCGAAGAAATGTGGCTTTTCTCCATGATGTACTGCGCGCAAACCCCGGAACTGCCCCATAAAACGGCGGCGATCAGGACGTTTAGCATCCCTTTACGTGTGGACCCCATGTTCTCCCCTGCGATGTTGTCGTTAATTCGGTCAACAGCATAGCATGGTTGTGTGCGGCCTGATGCCCTCACCCCGACCCTCTCCCACGGGGAGAGGGGGAAACACCGTTTTGCTTCTACCTTGCTTAGAACCACGCCTCCCACATAGCCCCGACGTTGAAGTCGTCGAGCGTTTCGTCTTTGGTGTTGTTCACGCGCGCGGTGCGTTCGTTATCCACCTTGCCGCCGGTCACGTAGAAGCGCAGCATCGGACGGAACTCCGGCCCCATGGCGATAGACATGTTCTGCGACAGGGTCAGCTTCCAGCCCTTGTTGTCGCCGCCGTTATCGTAGTCAACGTGCTGCCAGCCCGCTTCCAGCCAGGTGGAGTGAACGTCGTTCCACCAGTGCATCGGGCGCACAATCGCGTTGTAGTTCTTACGATTGTCGGCATCATCGCGGCTGTTGTCATAGTCGTGGAAGGCGAGAATGTACTCCACCTGCGTGGCCTGGGTGAATTTATACAGCCCTTCGAAGCTGGCGTAGACCGTGGTCAGATCCTCGGTCTTGTTAAAGACGCTGTTGTCCGCGTTATCAGAGTAACGGGCGATCACTTTGTTCACGCCGCTGTCGTTGGTGTGGCTTAGCACCACGCCCCCCTGCCAGGCATTCAGGCGCTCGTCGCTCTCGATCGCCTTAGAGTCGAAGCCGTAGTTGGCGTAAAGCTCCATGTCGATGGGGCCGAGCTTCATGCCGTGGATTTTAGAGGTGGCGGCGTAGTTGCCTTTATCGCCCGTGCCGGAACCGCCGGTACAGGTGATGCGCGACGGGTTCGCCTCGTCCTCCATCACTTCCGGGCTACAGGATTCCACCGCCGCCACGGCAGCGACGTCAAACTGCACGCCGCCGATATCGAAGTTTTTCACCCCGGCGCCCTGGCCGTCGTGGTTCATCCAGAAGTAATCGTTAATGCCCTGCTGCGGACGCTGGTGGAAGTCCCGACCGGCCCAGAAGTAGGCATTCGGGTTAGACGCCATAATGTTGGTCACCCCGGCGTAGGCTTTTTTCAGGTTAACTTCGTCACCCCAGTGGTCGATCATCACGTTGATGTCCCAGATGGCGCCGTTTTCGCCCTTGAAGGCCTTGGAGAGCTGGAATTCGCCGCCGTTGCCTTCGTTACCCAGACGACCAATCGCGGAGGCGCCGTTGTAGGAGCCGTCTACCGCCACGTATTTCTGATCGGCGGCCTGGAAGTGCGCGCCGTAGCGGGCGTAGCCGGTAAATTTAACCCCGAACGGGATCGCCATATCCGGGGACTGCGCCGCGCTTTGCGGTTCCGTTACCACGTCCGCTTTTTTCGCGATCGCCGCGTCCATTTTCGCCTGCCTTTCGGCCAGCGCTTTATCCACCGCTTTTGCCACAATGGCGTCGATTTGCTCCTGCGTGAATTCTTGTGCGAGCACGGAAATTGGGCAAAGCGCGGCGATAACCGCCATGGTTAATGGAAGTTTTTTACTGTTTTTCATTGTCGTCTCTATTAATTTACATTTTATTCAGACAATAATCCTCTCGTTCCGATTAGACAGAATATGTCGCTATCATCAGAAACAGAGTGATTTATATTTTCAGGTACAGAGGTCTTACGGTAACGTTATTTCGTCATAGGCTATCTCTGATATAAATGAATAATCTCTTCGGATAATTCACGCGCCAGCAGGGAGTTCATTAAATGATCCTGCGCGTGCACCATGATTAACGTCATCGGCTGGCGGGCTTCGCCCGCGTCCTGCTCGATCAGTTTGGTCTGCATCTTGTGCGCCTGGCGCGCGTAGCCGTCAGCTTCGCGCAGCAGGCTTTTGGCTTCGTCAAGGTTGCCCTGGCGCGCCGCGTGCAGGGCTTCAAAGCACAGGCTGCGGGACTGACCGGCATTGACGATAATTTCCATTACGGCTTCTTCTAGTGCGATCATCATGGTTACTCTTTATCAAAGCTATTATTTAAGGCGGTGGCGGCAAACCACTCTCCGCTTTTCTTTATGGTGCGCTGCTGCGTCTCCAGATCGAGCTGGATAAAACCGTAGCGGTTTTTATACGCATTACACCACGACCAGTTATCAATAAACGTCCACATATGGTAGCCAAGGCAATTGCACCCTTCGCTAATGCCTTTATGCAGCCACGCTAAATGCCCGGAAATAAAATCGATGCGGTACCGATCGTTAATCTGGCCATTTTCAATAAAGCGCTGCTCATTTTCGACGCCCATGCCGTTTTCGGAAATAAAGCAGCGCGGGTTGCCGTAATTGTCGCGCAGGTTAACCAGAATATCGTAAATACCCGGCTCGTATATTTCCCAGCCACGGTACGGGTTCATCTTGCGGCCCGGCATCTCGTAATTATCGAAGAACCACTCCGGCATAAACGGCGCCTGCGGGTTTACCGCGCTGTCGCGACACTTGACGCGACGCGGCTGATAGTAGTTCACGCCGAGCAGGTCGATTTTCCCCTCCGCAATCAGGAAACCGTCTTCCGGTTTACAGGCGGGTAATTGATCGTAGGATTTCAGCAGCGCCACCAGATCCGCCGGATATTCACCGCGCAGGACCGGGTCCAGGAAGCTGCGGTTAAACATCAGGTCTGCGATGTGCGCCGCCTTCACGTCCGCCGGGTTCTGCGAGCGCGGATAGGATGGCGTCAGGTTCAGTACGATGCCGATCTCCCCCGCGTAATGCCCGGCGCGGTAAGCCTGAACGGCCTTCGCATGGGCCAATACGGTGTGATAGGCCACGGTCGCTGCCCGACGAAAATCCACCACGTTCGGATAGTGAAAATCGTACAGATAACCGCCCTCAACCGGCACAATCGGCTCGTTGAAGGTAAACCAGTGCAGCACGCGATCGCCAAACAGCTCGAAGCAAATCTGCGCATAGCGGGCGTAAGCGTCCACCACGTCACGATTTTCCCAGCCGCCGATCTCCTGCATCGCCATCGGCATGTCGAAATGGAACAGGGTAATAAACGGCGTGATGCCCTGTTCATTCAGCTCATCAATGACCTGATTGTAAAAATCGACCGCTTCCGGGTTCACTTCACCGATACCGTCGGGGATCAGGCGCGCCCAGCTAATCGAGGTACGAAAGCTGTTGTGGTTCAGCTGCTTTAACAGCTGAATATCCGTTTTCCAGTGCTGATAAAACGTGGAGGTGTGCTGCGGCCCCACGCCGTTGTGAAAACGGTTCGGCTCGCGGGCAAACCAGTAATCCCACGTGGTTTCGCCCTCTCGTGTCCCTTCGGTCTGGAGCGCGGAGCTTGCGCTGCCCCACCAGAAATTATCGGGAAATGCGTATTTCATGTCCTTTCCTCTTTGACTTATTGGCTTACGGTTTCAGCTGCACCGACGGTTGCCTGGGCTTTCTGCTCTTCGTTTTTCATCAGCGTGCGCTCATAAGCGCGCAGGAACGGCAGGTACATCAGTGCGGACATCACCATACACACCAGGCACATAATCACCGGGCTGAGCGCCCAGTTTGCCGCCCACGAGGCGCCAATCGGCGCGGGCGTGGTCCACGGCGTTAACGACACGACCTGCGCCAGCCAGCCGAGCTTTGTTGCGCCGTACGCCAGGCAGGCGTTGACCAGCGGAACGAACACGAACGGGATAAACAGCATCGGGTTCATGATGATCGGCGCGCCAAACAGAATCGGTTCGTTAATGTTAAAGAAGCTGGGCACGACGCCCATTTTGCCGATGGTGCGCAGGTGCGTGGCGCGGCTGCGCAGCAGCAGGAACGCCAGCGGCAGCGTGGAGCCTACGCCGCCAATCAGCAGGTAGTGATCCCAGAAGCCTTGCAGATAAACGTGCGGGAGCGCTGCGCCAGCGGCCAGCGCCGCCTGGTTAGCAGAGAGGTTCGCCATCCAGAACGGGTTCATGATGCCGGTAACAATCAGCGACCCGTGAATACCGGCGAACCAGAAGATCTGGCACAGCAGTACGGAGAGCAGGATTGCGGGCAGGGAGTCTGACGCAGACACCAGCGGCTCCAGCAGGTGCATGATCGCCTGCGGGATAATCATTCCGGTTTGCGCTTCAATGAACAGGTTCAGCGGATGCAGCGTGCCGATCACCACCATTACCGGAATCAGGATCTCGAACGAACGCGCCACGCCGGTCGGGACTTCTTTCGGCAGGCGGATGGTCACGTTGTTCTGCTTCAGCCACGCATAGACGCGGGTGGAGTAGATAGCGGTAATCAGCGCGGTGAAGATGCCCTGGCCGGACAGATACTGCGTTGAGATCTTGCCGTCGGCATACGGCGCCGCCACCAGCAGAAAGGCCATAAAGGCCAGCAGGCCGGACATCACCGGGTCGAGGTTAAACTGGCGCCCCAGGCTCGCCCCAATCCCCACCGAAATGAAGAAGGTCATGACGCCCATGCTGAGGTTAAACGGCAGCATCAGCTGCTCGCGGTAGGTCTCGGAGAAGTCCAGCCAGCCGCGGGCGAAGCTGTTGGTGGTATCCGCCGAGAACGGCGGGAAGATGAACACCAGCATAAACGAGCCGATGATCATAAACGGTAGCGCGGCGGTAAAGCCGTCGCGGATGGCAATCACATACTTTTGCTGGCCAAGCTTTGCGGCCAGCGGGGTAATTGACTGCTCAATAACCGCGACCATGGATTGATATAACGAACTCATGTGAACACCTTTTAGTGTGCCGCTTCGATGAGCGACAGAGCATAGTCCAGTACTTTATCGCCACGCTGCATGCCGTAGTCCATCATGTCGATGGGCTGCACCGGAATACCCTGCGTCGCCGCCTTGTCTGAGAGTGTCTTTAACATGTATTTCACCTGCGGTCCGAGAAGAACCACCTGGTATTGCGGAAACTGCGTATCAAATTCGGACACGCCGTACGCATCAATCTTCACGGGCAAGCCCCGCTCTTTAGCAACATCGATCATTTTGCTGACCAGCAGGCTGGTGGACATCCCGGCAGAACAGCACAGCATTATCTTGAACATCGACAACCATCCTCAAAATGTAAAAAGTTATTGCGAGGATGATTGGACATGATACGGAAACCGGTTTCCATTCATAAAAGACAGAAGTGTGACAACCATCAATATCCACTACTTATGACGCTAATTAACCGGATGTGGGTCACATAATTTGGCTGTTTTAACGTCAATTTGAGTGGAAACGGAAAATCGGTTTCCATGGAAAACGGAAACGGATATACTCCGTTCTGGCTATAATGTGAGCCGTAGCGGTTATGGAATTTGCAGGCGCGAGGATGGCCTGCCAGGGGAAAAAGATGTCGACAATCAATGATGTATCACGTCTGGCCGGGGTGTCTAAAGCCACGGTATCGCGAGTGTTGAGTGGGTCACGTGGCGTAAAAGAGGCCAGCCGTCAGGCCGTGCTGAAAGCGGTGGATGAGCTGAACTATCGTCCCAACGTGATTGCGCAGTCGCTGCTCAGTCAGTCGACGGGGTGCATTGGGGTGATTTGCGCGCAGGAAAATATTAACCAGACCACCGGTTACCTGTATGCGCTGGAAAAACACCTCAGCCAGCATCAAAAACACCTGCTGCTGCGTTTCGCGCACACCAAAACGGAAGTGATGAATGCCCTTGAAGAGCTCTCCTGCGGGCTCTGCGCTGACATCCTGGTCATTGGCGCGCGTTTCCCGCTGGACGTCGACATGGACAACGTCATTCTGGTCGACTGTATGGAAGCCGATAACGCCAACAGCATCCAGTTCGATCACGCTTTCGCTGCTGAAACGGCGTGTAACTACCTCACCAGCCAGGGGCGTCGCCAGATTGCGCTGATCCACCCCCACGGCAGCGGGTTTGCCGACCAGGTGCTGCTCGGTTACAAACATGCGCTGGAGAAGAATTTCCTGCCCTTTAATCGCAACCTCGTGTTCATGGACGCAACCTCGTCGTCCGTTGCGCTTCAGGAGTTGCTCAACAACGCGTCGACGCTGAACTTCAACGCGCTGCTGGTGGCGGACGAGCAGGAGGCCCAGAGGGTGATCCCGCAGCTTCAGGCGTTTAATAAATCGGTACCGGAAGACATCATGGTGTTTAGCCTGGCCGGGTCGCTGCATCTGCCGGGAATTCCGGTGATCCCGGCTATTGAGTATTCCATGGACGCCATGGCGGCGCGCATCGTGACCTGGCTGAATCAAAAAACGCAGATGCTGGGGTCCTACGTGCTGCGTGGGGATTTAATTATTCCGGACGTGCGGAAACGTTAAACGTGTGATGTAGGCCGGGTAAGCGCAGCGCCACCCGGCGAAAACTCAATAATCCTCCATATAATCCACTCGCCGCGTATCCGGTTTATTCAATCCCGCCGCCCAGCGACTGCCACAGCGTGATGCGGTTTTCCAGATCGGTTTGCCGTAAGGCAATCAGTGATTCCTGCGCCGACCACAGCGACCGCTGCGCGGTGAGCACCGTCAGATAATCCCCGGCGCCCGCCTTATAGCTGCGGGTCGCCACGTCCAGCGTTTTTTGCTCCGCCGCCACGTATTCACGCTGGGCATCCAGCTGCTCGCTCAGGGTTTCACGGCGCGCCAGCGCGTCCGCCACGTCCTTAAACGCGCTCTGGATGGTCTTCTCATAGGTGGCGATCAGCCCCTTCTTCTCCGCTTCCGCGTAGCGCAGCTGTGCCATATTGTTGCCACCGCTAAACAGCGGCAGGGTGATGGACGGCGCGAACGACCAGACCTTCATGCCGTGGCTGAACAGGGATGACAGCGAATCGCTGCCGACGCCCGCGCTGGCGGTGAGCGAAATCGACGGGAAGAAGTTGGCTCGCGCCGCGCCGATACTGGCGTTGGCGCTCAGCAGGTTATGTTCCGCCTCCTGAATATCCGGACGACGCAGCAGCGCGCTGGAGCTGACCCCCGCCGGGATCGGCGTGATGGCGTTGTCGCCCAGGCTTTCCAGCGTGCCTGGCAGCAGGTTGTCCGGCACCGTGTCGCCCGCCAGCAGGTTGAGGGCGTTTTTATCCTGCATTACCAGCGTCTGGTAGCTCGCCACGCTGGCGCGCGCCTGCTGGTAAACCGCCATCGCCTCGCTGACGTCCGTGGCGGCCGCCACGCCCACCTCCTGCTGGCGCTTCACAATCCTGAGCGAGTTCGCCGCGCTCTCCATGGTGGATTTCGCCAGCGCCAGGTTGCTGTTATCCGCCGCCAGCGTCACCCAAGCCGTGGTCAGCTCGCTGACCATCGTCAGGCGCGTGTTCTGGGCGGTGAACTCGCTGGCAAGCCAGGTTTCACGCGCGGCGCGCGAGAGGCTCTGGTTACGGCCAAACAGATCCAGCTCGAAGCTGGAGACCGCGCCGTTGGCCTCGTCGCTTGTGGCGACGCCGCTTGCCAGCGTGCGGCTGCGGGTGTGGCTCAGGCCTGCGTCCACCGTCGGGAAGAGTGACGAGCGCGTTTCGCCATACTGGGCGCGGGCGGCGTCGATATCGGCAATCGCTTTTTGCACGTCGCGGTTGCTGTTCAGCGCCATCGTTACCACGCTTTTCAGCCGCGCATCGTTCATCACCTCCTGCCACTGGCTTACTACGGTGGTGGCTTCGCCGTGCGCGCCGGGCAAGGTTGCCGGAACGGGAGCGTCCGGGCGCTGATACGTTGGATCTAAAGACACGCAGCCTGCGCTCAGCAGCGCTAACGTTAATACGGTTACACGAAACATTATGACCTCCGGTTTGCGTGCTTACCGGAGAACAGACGTTTCACCAGTACGAAGAATAAGGGAACGAAGAAGATCGCCAGCAGCGTCGCGGCCAGCGTTCCGCCGATAATGCCGGTACCGATCGCCACGCGGCTGTTGGCCCCCGCGCCGGTGGCAATCGCCAGCGGCGTTACGCCTGCAATAAACGCCAGCGAGGTCATGATGATGGGACGCAGACGCGTCTGGGCGGCACGCAGGGCGGCGCGCGTCAGGGAGTAACCTTCGGCGACTTTGGCTTCGGCAAATTCAACAATCAGGATGGCGTTCTTCGACGACAGGCCGATGGTGGTCAGCAGCGCCACCTGGAAGTAGACGTCGTTGTTCAGGCCGCGCAGGGAGGCGGCCACGGCCGCGCCCAGCACGCCAAGCGGGATCACCAGGATGACCGAAATCGGTACTGACCAGCTCTCATACAGCGCCGCCAGACACAGGAACACCACGAGGATGGAAAGGGCGTAGAGGCTCATCGCCTGGCCGCTCGCCAGTTTCTCCTGTAAGGACAAACCGCTCCAGGCCCAAGTGCTGCCGGACGGCAGACTGTTTGCCAGCTGCTCCATTTTGCTCATTGCCGTGCCGGAGCTGGCCCCGCTGGCGTTTTCGCCCTGAATCTCATATGCCGCCGATCCGTTGTAGCGCACCAGGCTTTCCGGACCGTACTCCCAGCGCGTGGTAGCGAAGGCGGAGAATGGGGTCATGGTGCTGTCGCTGCCGCGCACGTACCATTTGTTAAGATCCGACGGGACGGCGCGATAGTCGCTGTCGCCCTGGATGTAGACCTTCTTCACGCGGCCGCGATCGATAAAGTCGTTCACGTAGGTACCGCCCCAGGCGCTGGAGAGGGTATCGGTGACGTCGCTCAGGGACAGCCCCAGCGACACCGCTTTGTTGTTATCAATATCGACCTGAAGCTGCGGCATCTGCGGCAGATCGTTGGCGCGCACCGCGTGCAGCGAGCTATCCTGATTAGCCCTGGCAATCAGCTGATTACGCATTTTCAGCAGCGTGTCACGGTCGGTGCCGCCGCTAGCCATGAGCTCAAAGGTAAAGCCGTTACTCTGGCCAAGGCCGTCTACCGCTGGCGGCGTCATCGCAAATATAGTGGCATCGCGGATGGCGCTCAGCTCCTGCGTGGCGCGCAGGGCAATGGCCTGGGCGGTGTTTTCATCACCCTTACGTTCGGACCAGTTTTTCAGGGAGACAAACGCCATCCCGGCGTTCTGGCCGCTGCCGCTGAAGCTGAAGCCCTCAATGGTGAAGATAACGTTGGTGTTAGCTTTCTCTTTGGTGAGGAACCACTCTCGCACCTGACGGCTAACTTCGGCAGTACGTACCGCCGTTGCGCCGGCTGGGAGAGTGTACTGCACCATGATTTCGCCCTGGTCTTCCGTCGGCAGGAAGCTGCCCGGCAGCTTCAGCATGGCGAAGCCCATCGCGCCGCAGAGCAGAGCGTAGATGACCAGCATGCCGCCGGAGCGTCGCAGGGCGCGCAGCACCTTGTTCTGATAGCCATGCTCGGTTCTGCTGTAGAAGCGGTTAAACGCGCCGAAGAAACCTTTCTTGTGCGGGGGCGTGTGTCTCAGAATTGAGCCGCACAGCGCGGGCGTCAGGGTCAACGCCACGACCACGGAAAGGAACATCGCCGAAATAATGGTAACCGAGAACTGACGGTAAATTACCCCGGTCGAGCCGCCGAAAAAGGCCATCGGCAGGAATACCGCAGAGAGCACCAGCGCAATGGCGATCAGCGCGCCGGAGATTTCGCCCATCGATTTTTCGGTGGCCTCCCGGGCGGGCAGCCCTTCGTCGCGCATAATACGCTCGACGTTTTCCACCACCACGATGGCGTCATCCACCAGCAGGCCGATGGCCAGCACCATTGCAAACAGCGTCAGGGTGTTAATGGAGTAGCCGAACAGCGCCAGCACGCCGAAGGTGCCCAGCAGGACCACCGGCACCGCCAGCGCCGGGATCAGCGTGGCGCGGATGTTTTGCAGGAACAGGTACATCACCACGACCACGAGGATAATGGCTTCGAACAGGGTCTGAATGACGTCTTCAACCGAGATCTTAATGAACTCGGTGCTGTCCTTCGGGTAGGCCACGTCGTAGCCTTCCGGCATCGACTTTTTGAACTCGGCGATTTTATCCTTCACCGCCGTCGCGGTGTTGAGCGCGTTCGCGCCAGGTGAAAGCATCACCGCCATACCCGCCGCCGGGTGGCCGTTCAGCTTCGCGGTGGAGGTGTAATCCTCGCTGCCCATCTCCACGCGGGCGACATCGCTGATGCGCACCACCGCACCGCTGGACTGGCTCTTCACGATGATGTTTTTAAACTGAACGACCGTCTGCAGGCGCGACTGGGCGCGCACGGTGGCGGTCAGCTGCTGGGCGTTCGACGAGGGCAGCGCGCCGATCTTACCGGCGGAGACCTGCACGTTTTGCGCTTCAATTGCGCTCTGCACGTCTGAAGGCATCAGCGAGTAAGAGGCCAGTTTTGCCGGATCGAGCCAGATACGCATCGCGTATTCCGCGCCAAATACCTGCAAACTCCCGACGCCATCCACGCGCGCCAGCGGATCCTGCATATTGCTCACCAGCCAGTCGGCGATGTCCGAGCTGCTGGCGGTGTCGGTTTTGTCATACACGCCCATGATCAGCAGAAAGTTGCTCTGGGACTTTTCAACGGTGATCCCGGACTGCTGCACCTCGGTCGGCAGGCGCGATTCCGCCTGCTGGACTTTGTTTTGTACCTGCACCTGCGCGGTGTCCGGGTCAGTTCCCTGCTCGAAGGTGACGGAGATGCTCACCGACCCGTCCGAACTGCTGGTAGAGGTGAAGTAGAGCAGGTTATCCAGCCCGGTGAGCTGCTGCTCGATCACCTGCGTTACGCTGTTCTCCAGCGTCTGCGCGGAGGCGCCGGTGTAGGTGGCAGAGATTTTGATCGACGGCGGGGCGACGTCCGGGTACTGCGCGACCGGCAGCGTGCGGATCGCCAGCACACCGGCGAGCATGATGAGAATGGCGATCACCCAGGCAAAAACCGGGCGACGCACGAAGAAACGGGAAAACATCAGGCGTTCCCTCCGGCGTTTTTCATCTCTTCGGCCTTCACTTCCTGCCCGGCGGTGACTTTGTCTGTGCCTTCCACAATCAGCCTGTCACCGGCCTTCAGGCCGCTCAGCACCAGCCATTTGTCGCCGTAGGTCTCGCCCGTTTCGAGCTGGCGCTGCTCTACCTTGTTGCTGGCGTTCACTACCAGCGCGGTGGCGGTGCCTTTGGCGTCGCGGGTGATGCCCTGCTGCGGTGCCAGGATTGCGTCATTCATGATGCCTTCATCCACTCTGGCGCGGACGAACATGCCCGGCAGAAGCTGGTGCTGCGGGTTCGGGAAGATGGCGCGCAGGGTAACCGAGCCGGTAGACTCATCCACTGCCACTTCGGTCAGCGCCAGGCGGCCCTTTTCGCTGTAGGTGCTGCCGTCTTCGAGAATTAAGGACACGTTCAGCGTATCGCTGTTGCTGGCGAGGGTTTGCTTGCGTAATCGCAGCAGGTCGGCGCTGGAGCGGGTTAAATCAACGTACATGCTGTCCAGCCCGCGAATGGTCGCCAGCGCGGTATCCTGCTGGGCCGTTACCAGCGCGCCGGGGGTGACGGATGAGATGCCGATGCGTCCGGCAATCGGTGCGGTGATGGTAGTCCAGCTGAGGTTAATGCGCGCGCTCTCCTGCGCGGCCTTCTTTGACGCGACGCTGGCCTTGTCCTGCGCGCAGGTGGATTTAGCGTCTTCCGCATCCTGACGCGATACGCCGTCGTCTTTCACCAGCTGCGCATAGCGCTGGGCTTTCTGGCAGTCGGCCTGGACCAGCGCCTGCGCCTGCTTCAGCGCGGCGGCGGCTTCATCGTAAGCGGCGCGGTAGCTGGCAGGATCGATTTGATACAGTGCCTGCCCGGCTTTGACGGTATCGCCTTCGTTAAAAAGCCGCTTCTGGATAATGCCGCCCACCTGCGGGCGCACTTCGGCGCTCATCGCGGCGGTAGTGCGGCCGGTCAGCTCGCTGACGACGGACACGGGCTGGCTCATGAGCGTGACAATCCCCACTTCCGGTAGAGGATGCTGGGGAGCAGACGTTTGTGCATTATCGCACCCGGTCAGGAGGAGTAATGCTGCGATGGAGGTTGTTATGGTTTTCATAATCTTTTTCCAGGGTGAACGAAGCCTGCCCTGTTAAATGCTTAACAGGGAGGAGAGCTATTTAAAGGCACAGCGATACCGCATCTCTGGCTAAGCCAGAAATGTTAAAAACGAGAAATTACTTATCTCGTTTAATTATTCACATGCGATTACTTCGCAGAGAAAAGCATATTTAAAATATTCTGATAAATCGGCTCTAATTGTTCTGACGGTACTTTTAACGGCGTGAGCCGACGATAAATGGTGCCTTCGATCATCACGGCGGTAATCTCCACGCAGCAGCGAATATGTTCATCGCTCAGGTGGGGAAACTGCTTTTTCAGGTGCCCACAGGCGTTGGCGAACATACGTGATTCGGCTTCTGTCAGCATGGCGGCAACATGAGGATTTCGCGTGGCCTCGGCGGACATTTCAAGCATTAGCGCATCGTCGTCTTCGTTGAGCGTCTGTCGCCAGGCAAGTGCCTGCGGCATCCCCTCTACCAGCGTTTTACCCTGCATCTCCTGGATGCGCGAGTCGATGATACGGCGGATCATCTCTTCAATAATCGCGTCTTTGTTACTGAAATAGCGGTAAATCTGCCCGACACTGAGCTTCGCCTCGCTGGCGATCTGCGACATGCTGGCCGCGTGAAACCCGCTGGCGCGAAAGCAGCGGCGCGCGGCGGTGATGATCTCGTCCTGGCGCAGTTTTTGTCGTTCTTCCAGCGTTGTGCTCATCGTGTGCTACCGTGTAAAAGTGAGAATGATCGTTCTCATTATACGTTTCAGGAGTCTATTGGAAAGGCTTTTTTTATTTACATATTGAATAAATATTTCCTGGTATAAACAATGGAGAAAATAAGGAGTTTTTATGAACTTTAAACTGTGAGATATTCAGATTGCGCTGAAAATAAGGAGAGTATTATGCACCTGAGTATTACAGATAACGTTACTTCTGAAGAAAAAGAAGAATTATTAACGGGGCTGCGCGCCTATAACGCGCAGTTTTTAGATCTCTCGAACTTCAGCGGCGATACAGGCGTTTATGTACGAGACGATAACGGCGTTATGCTGGGTGGGCTGATCGGCGTGCGTAAAGGCGACTGGCTGAATATCGATTATCTGTGGGTCAGCGAGAGCGTGCGCGGTTCCGGCGTTGGCAGCCAGCTTATCAAAGCGGCCGAAGACGACGCCCGCCGCAAAGGATGCAGGCATGCGCTGGTGGATACGGTCAGCTTCCAGGCGCGTCCGTTCTATGAGAAACAGGGCTACCGTCTAAAAATGTCTTTGCAGGACTACCCTTATGAGGGGATGCAAAGACACTATCTGACGAAAAACCTTTAGCCGCCGATCCCGTTGCCCATCACGGCCAGCGCGTGGCGCCGCTGCGAAAGCACCACCAGTAACGTTAGCGATACCGCTAATTATTGCGAGTCGCTTTCTGAATTTGAGATGTCTCCCTTGTCGCCTCCCGGGACGTTAGCGCATGCTGTGGGCTGGTCAATAAACCTACAGAGGTTGCCATGGAGCGCACAGCGAAACTCGTTAAAAAAGGGCGAAACCAGGTCGTGGTCTTGCCGGCGGAATTTGCGTTTGAAACGGAGAGTGTTTACATCAAACGGGATGCAGAGGGGAATGTGGTTTTGACGGCGAGGTCTGAGAAAGAACGGCACAGGGATAACTTTTTGCGTATGCTCAAACAAACGCATGTGCCTGATTCTTTTCTAAGTAAAGAGGAGCGCAATCAAAGCTATACGACAAGAGATCCTCTCGAAGGGCTGTAGAAGATGCTGCATATGCTGGACACTAACATCGTAAGCCATCTGGTGAGGCAGCATCCTGAGGTTGTAAACCGATATTCGCACATCACGCCAGAAAAAATGTGTATTTCAAGCGTAACGGAGGCTGAATTGCTTTATGGCGTAGCCAAAAAGCAAAACAACAAGCTGCACGAAACCATAATGGAATTTCTTAAAACCATCACTATCTGCGACTGGGATAGCGCAGCCGCGGCCACCTACGGTGAACTTCGTGCAGCAATGGAAAAAAAAGGGAAAGTAATGGGCGATTTGGATCAGCTTATTGCGGCACATGCCATCAGCCGTGGCACAACGATTGTTACGAACGACCGCGCGTTCGGGATGGTGCAAAACCTTACCGTAGAAGACTGGACGGTAGCTTCGTAAGCGTCATCGCCCGGAGGCGCTACGCTTACCGGGCCTGCATCCTTCCTAATACGTTGCAAAAACACATATAACTTATCCCTCTTACTGATTCCTTTTCGTTTTTTAGCCTGCCGCCTCGTTGTCGATATAGTCTTTAAAACGTTTATCAAAAGGAACTGTCTCGTGAAACTTCGACTGGGTGCGCTTCTCCTGACTGGCCTGCTGATCGCGGGCTGCGATCAAAGCAGCAGTGATGCCAGACACATTAAGGTCGGCGTAATTAACGGCGCCGAGCAGGACGTGGCGGAAGTCGCCAAAAAGGTGGCGAAAGAGAAATACGGTCTGGACGTGGAGCTGGTAGGCTTTAGCGGCTCGCTGCTGCCCAACGATGCCACCAGTCAGGGGGAACTGGATGCCAACGTCTTTCAGCATCGCCCGTTCCTCGCGCAAGATAATAAGGCGCATAACTACAGGCTGGTTGCCGTGGCGAACACCTTTGTCTTTCCGATGGCAGGCTATTCCCGCAAGATTAAATCGGTTTCTGAACTGAAGGACGGCGCCACCATTGCCATTCCCAACGATCCGACAAACCTTGGCCGCGCGCTGCTGCTGCTGCAAAAAGAGAAGCTGATTAGCCTGAAGCCGGACGTGGGCCTGCTGCCGACGGCGCTGGATATTACCGCGAATCCTAAGCGCCTGAACATTATGGAGCTGGAAGGGGCGCAGCTGCCGCGCGTGCTGGACGATCCGAAGGTGGATGTGGCCATCATCAGCACCACCTATCTCCAGCAAACCGGGCTTTCTCCGGTGCATGACAGCGTCTTTATTGAAGATAAAAACTCGCCTTACGTGAACATTATCGTCACGCGTGAAGACAACAAAGACGCCGGGAACGTGAAGGCGTTTATTCAGTCCTATCAGTCGCCTGAAGTGGCAAAAGCGGCAGAGACGATTTTCAACGGCGGAGCGGTGCCGGGCTGGTAATACGCGAGTTGAAGGCCCGCGATCCGCTGGCCTTCATCGCGTTACGCTGGCGTCCGTTCGGCCTTCGGGCCACAGGAAACCCTGTCCAAGCTGCGCACCGGACGCGCGGGCGCGCTCCAGATCCCGCGAGTTCTCAATGCCTTCAATAAGTACAGACCGAGCGATACCGGCCCTGATGTCCTTCACCAACGGGGCAAGCGGTGCATCACCGCTCAGCGCTGAGCGGTCGATCTTCACGCCGTCCAGCGGAAGGGCGAGGCGCCGGTACTCCTCTGCCAGGTCCCGGGTCAGATCGTCCAGCCAGATTTTCCAGCCCGCCTCTTTTAGCCGAACAAGCGTGGCGCAGAGGCGACGTTGCTCCGCCTCACTCAGCCGCGTGGGGGCAAGGGGATCCTGAATTTCAATCGTTAACCGCTGCTGATGACGTAACGCGAGCAATAGCCGGACAGCGCGTTCGTCGAGAAGATGTACTGCCGGGAGGTTAAGCCAGTAGGCGTCCCGGCCGGGTATCTGTAAAAGGGTGCTGGCCTGCCAGAAGAAGATTTGCAGCGCGCTGCGCGAAGGCAGCGAGGCAAACAACACCTCAAGATTGACGTTCGGGATCTCCACGAGAACTTCATGCGCAACAACCTGTCCCGACCGGAGATCGACAAGCGGCTGGAATCGCAGCCCTGAGATACGTTGCAATACGGGGGAGGGAAGAACGGTATACATGGAGCAGCCTTCAGAAACAAAAAAGGTTCCCGCGGACGCGGGAACAAAAGGCAAACGACACACGGTCACACACTTAATTCAGGATCCAGCGAATGCTTTGATAAAACGACGGGCCGCGCACGGCTTTCAGCTTATTCATGGCATTGTTTTTATAGAAATAAACGAGCCTGACGTTGCAGCCCAGCTGTCGGGCAATTTGCTTGGTTTTAAGATTACAGGAGTAGCCGCGCAGTACGCTGGCTTCCTCGCTGGACAGCCTTGCCGGCGTGCGTAAACGGGTTGTCATGCCGACGTTATAGCGGCCTGATTCCTGCGGCGTCTGGCTCATCAGTATTTGCCACAGCGCTTTGATATCGCCCAGGGAAACCCTTTTGCTGATGACGCCATCAACGTGCTTGAATTTTAAATAGCCCGCAGACAGCGAATAAATATAGATCTTCGCCGTTTTTTGCTGTTGTTTAATACAGAGAATGTCGTCATTGGTTGTCACCCTGAAATGACGCGTATTCAATGGATCATAAATGATGATATCAAAAAGCTGTTCGCAATTTGCAAGCTCTTCGATATGGGTGAATCCATGGAAAATAACATCGTGTTTTTCATCAGGCTCACGCTTTCCAAGCGATTGCAGGCCAATCATCGTGAATTCGCAGCTGTCGACAACAGCAACATGAATTGTTTTTTTATTTTGCATTGGCATTCTCCTTTCGCTGAGTAAACAGTCCGTATAAGAGAAACTGGCGGACGCGCAATTTCTTATTACACAAAGAGTAGTGAACACCGTTTAAATAGTGTTGTGCGATGGCATCAATGTAAGCCAATACAAACTGTTGAGTAAAGCTACTGCCTGTTATTAACAAAAGATAAAATTGAAAAGCGGTTTTAATGATAAATGTAATTCTTTTAATCTTCTAATAATATTCACGGCAGCTTTTTATTCTGAAAATTAGAGCTTAATAACCATTGGGGTGGTTTTTAATATGGATAACCCACGGTTTTTAAACGGTTTTGATACCATCCTTGTACGTGGTTCTGTGATCCCGGCAGGATTATTTGCAGGTCTGGCCATTCAGGCATGAGAAGCTTGCAGAATAAAATAGAATATTTTCTATAAATTTAATGTACTCGTTCAGATTTTTAGTCATGAGAAGGATAAAATCCTGGCGCGTAGAGGTTGAGAGTGGTGAGGACATAAACTATTATCCTTTTCCTCCGGTCACGATAATTTAGAAATGACATGATTAATACTGAACGTATCGTAAGAGTAATGGTGTTTTACAAAATAAATATCTTTAAAGAGATAATATTCCAGGCGCTGCATGACCTTTTACCCGATTACGTGTTGAAAATTAATCTGGTCGATTCCACTGAACAGGCACTGGCAGCCGTTGCTGATAATGGTGTGGATATTTTTTTAACCGAATTTAATTATCTGCTGAATCATAAGGAGTGGAGCACTGAAGTCAGCAGCCGTTTCACCACCTTATGCAAAACGCATAACGTCAGGCGGGTGCTTCTGGTGCCCGAACTGCCGTACGGGCTGTTAAAAAAAGTGCTACAGATGAAATTTGAGCTGACCATCAGCCAGCAGGATGAGTTTTCAGAACTGAAGAAGGAGATACCCGCGTTACTCATGACGGAAATGCCAAAACCGCTGATCTCTTCCTGGCTCAGGCAGGCAATGCGGGCAGGTTCGCGATCGCGTTCCATTCTTTCAGCCAGAGAGTGGGAGGTACTTCATCTTATCGTGGAGGGTTTTTCAACGACTGAAATTGCACGTCATCGCAACCGCTCCGTCAGCACTATTGCCACGCAGAAGCACAATGCGATGAAAAAGCTGAATCTTTCCAACCATAGCGAACTGATTAAGTATCTGCATATGGTTGGAAAAATGGAGGAGTAGCCTGCCCGCACGGGTCCCGTCAGGGATAGATAATATTGAGCGTAGCCGAGGTATTGATCTTGCCCTGGCCTAACTGAGCGGGTGCCCACGCGTAATAGTACGCCGCCATAGGTATAGTGAAATGTTCGCTCAGGGCCGCGCCGGCCGCCACGCTGAACAGCATCGTGGCGTTACCGCGGCTGGTGGTGGAGGTGGAGAAGGTGACCGGCGTTTGTGGGGCATCACGTTTGATCAGCCGTAGCCCAACGCCCTGCGCTGCGCCGCTGCTGCCGTCAATCAGCACCGAATTGTCGGTTGACAGCAGCTGCGTGCTGGAGAGGAACATCTCGATTGTCCGGTCGGAATTTCCGTTAACCCCCACGTTCTGGCAGCTCATGTTGAGTGAAAAAGGCGTCAGCCCCGGCTGGGAGGATGCGCTGAGCTGGGGAATGCCGAGCGTCGGAAGCGCCACGGTCAGTCCCGCGTTATCAAACGAACAGGTGGTCAGCTTCGGCGCATATTTGATGATCATCGGCTGACCGAACATATCGCGATTGTCGTAAGGCCACTTGAACCCGCTGAATAGCCACTGGGCGATTTTGATGACCTGATTGATTGGCCAGAGGACGATTTCCAGAAACGACAATCCGCTCATATCGCTGACGAACAGAACGTCGCTCATGTTCGCCGTATCGCCCGTAAGCGTGGTGCCGCTCTGGCTAACGAGGGTGAAGCGAACCGTAAACGGCGTGTTCAGCTCAGCCGCCGTATGGCTTCCGCTGGCGGCCAGCGTTTTATTGGCCGGAGGATTGGTGATCTCCGCCCGCACCATATACTTGTTATTGCTGAACCCGAGTATGGTGGCGTATTGGCTGTCGGTCGACAGGATCGGCGTGTATGAAAACTGGCTGTTGCCCGTCGTGCAGTTGAACGTGCCGCTGTACTGCGTGGTAAAGCTTCCGGTCCAGGTCGGCGTGGCGGGGCTCAGCTTATCCGATAAATCGACCGAAATGGGCGTGCCATAGACGATGCTGCTGCCGGAGCAGGTGGCATAGCTCAATCCGCTGATACTGGAAAGAAGCAGGAAAACAAATAAACGTATCATATTGATAATCCGTAATTATTGGCAGACCGATGGCGGGCCGTCCAGCCCCCATGCCGGCGCGGAAATTTCGCATTTACCGCCGCGAAGATGCACGTTGAGCGCGCGTGGCGGCTGTTCAGCGCGGATATAAAGCACGCTGGCCTGGCCGACATACCCGACGGATCCACCGTGCTCGTCCAGGACTTCGGTCCCGAATGGCAGGGGCTTACCGTCGGCACGCGCTGCGCGAAGCACCCACGACTGGCGTTTGTCGGTTTCGAAGCGGACATAGCTCACCGCCCCGTCGTAGGGAGCCACGTTCGCCATGTTGCCGATCACTTCCGCGCCAGCGCTGTTTTCCGTTTCAGTTAACGTAATGGCGTTCTTACGATACGGGGTGGCGTAAGGCACCAGCGCTACGCCGTCGCGGTTGGTCACAATACTTTCATCGCCGTTCACCATCAGCCCCTCGGCCTTAGGCGCATCGACAATAGTCATGGTTGTGCCGGTTTCGTTTGAGGCGAGAACGTGCCACGGGAAGGCCACCAGGCTTCCGCGCCCGCTGAGCCCGGTCTGGCGATAGTCGGAAGATTCGCTGTAAGAGCCGCCCAGCGTCGCAAAGTTAGAACGATACGCCGCGTTCACGCTCGCTGCGTTTTTTCCACCGCGCGCGTTGCTGCCGGAGAGGGTATAGCTCAGGCGGTTCGACGCCATCGCGTTTCCGCTCATGCTGATATTGCTCTGCTCGTAATGCGAATCGCTGGCCGTCAGGCTGGAGGTGATCCACGCATTGTTATCAAACAGCGAGAACGGCAGGCTGAGGGAGAGGTAAACGCGGGTCTCTTGTTCGCTATCATTATTACGTACCCGGCTGGCCGATACGGTGTAGCTGGCGCGGCCAATCGCGTTGGAATAGCCCATTTGATATTCGCGTGAGGTTTGCTGCGAATTCCAGTAATCGCGCTGCGTGCCGGAGATAAACACCGTGCCCCAGTTGTCGAGCAGGCGCTGGTTAAGGTTAAGCGTGAAGGTGTTTTTGGGCTGCGCCGCGCGCAGGGCATCCCAGGTGCTCAGCGACATGTCGGGCGCAACGCCAAACCGCTCTTCATAATTGTCGTACTGCGCTCTCAGGCGCTGATAACCTTCACGTGAATAGAGCGCGTCGCTGAAGCTGTAATAGCCTTTAGTGGAATAGCGATAGGCCGCCAGCGTGAAGTTGGTGGCGGTGGTATCGATAAATTTGCTGTACGACACGCGATAGCTCTGACCGCTGCTGGAGCGATCCTGTAGGGTCGTTTTTGCGTGGGTGACGTCGAACGAGACGGCACCAAAGGGAAGGTTCCACCCGGTACCGACAAGCCCGGCCTGGTAGTTATCGCTAAAAATCGTCCCGGTATACCCGGTGATGAGGTTGTTAAACCCGTAGCGCAGCGTGGCCTGCAGAAAGGCGGGTTCGGCGTCGAGCGTGTTTTGATGCACCTTGCCCGCCACCACGCTGTACTGGCTCACGCCCTCTTTTAGCATGCCGGGCACGGCGGAAAACGGCACCGTGAAGGACTGCCGGGAACCATCGGCTTCGCGTACCACGACCAGCAGATCGCCCGCGGAACCGGTAGGCTGAATGCTGTCGAGCGTAAACTGGCCCGGCGGAACGTTTTCCTGATAGATCACGTTGCCGTTCTGGATAACCTTCACCAGGGCGTTAGTCCGCGCAACGCCGTGGACCACCGGCGAAAATCCCTGCTGTGAATTTGGGCGCATCTTCATGTCCGATGCCAGCGACGCGCCGCGTACGCGAAGCGAATCAAACAGATCGCCTGGAATATAAAAATCACCCAGCGTCAGGTTGGACTTCAGCGAGGCCAGGGGACGGCGCAGATAGCGGGTATTGTTCTGCCAGCTGCTCTCTCCGCTGGCCGTTTTCCGCCAGGTGCTGCTGTCGCGAAACTGCCAGCCGAACAGGTTGGCGCCGGAATCCAGCCCGGCATAAAAATCATCGTTTGTGTCTTTCGCCGCGCCCTTGGCGCGGGTGTTGTACCAGGTCGTGTTCCACGACAGCATCAGCGCCGGTATCCCCTCATCCCAGAATTGCGGGGCAATGTACCCTTCTTCAGTATGTAGTACCGCCGCCTGGGGAACGGTGAGCGCCAGGCTCAGGGTGCCGGTATCGGTTTTCACGTCGCCGCCCTGAACCAAATCGCGCAGCTGGACCTGCCCATTCGCAATGGCGGGCGCGGGAACGGACGCGGTGTTGATGCCAAGCGTCCGGGCATCTTTCCAGGCGAGGCGGATGTCATCACGCTGCTCGCCGTAGACCACGGTATATCGCCCCTTCCAGCTGCCGTTCACGTAGATATCCATCTCCTGATTGCCGGCAGGCATGACGTTGTTTTCGGAAAAGCGAGACAGATCGGACTCACCGGATGCGCCAGCAAGCAGGGAGGGATCAAACGAGACGGCCCCTGATTTATGCGTAAGCAGAAGCGAGCAGACTGCCAGCAGACAGAGTCTGTTTTGTTTCATTTTCATGGTGAGTCTTTCCGATCACTGACTGGTGATAGTCCGGGTTTTATACGCGCCGAGATCGTCTACATACATCAGCTGGAAGCGCTGTCCGCGCTTAACCGTCTGCTTTGCGGTAACCGTCAGCTGCCCGAACGGGGAAACCATCGGGGACTCCTGGAGTAATTTCGTTTTACCCAGTGAAATATTGGCGACGGTAATATGGTACGGACTGTTATTCGTAATGCGGAAGCGATCCCCGTCGGCGGCGAGCGTCAGTTTTGCCACCGCGTCTTCCAGCGTGCCGTTGAGCGCAGAGGGCCGATAAAACAGCTTGATGCGCGATTTAATGGCCAGCTGTACGGTATTCTGATTTTGCAAATTTTCAGGCTTTGGCGGAATGTCGAGAACGTTCAGGAAAAAGACGGATTCGCGATCCGCAGGCAAGCTGGACGGCAGCTTCATAATGCGAAGCTGTTGACCATTATGTTCGCTGACCTTTATTACCGGTGGCGAAAGCAGAAACGGCACGTTTGCTGTTTCCGGCGTTGAATTAATATCGCCATCGTCTATCCAGGACTGTACCAGAGCGGGCGCATCGCCCGTATTCATTAACTGGACAATTACCTCTTTATTATTTTCTGGATAAAGGACACGGGTGCCATTAATGACAATATTGGCCCATGAGTGACCCGTGCTGAGCAGCAGGCCCGCCAGCAAAATTGCCTTACGCATGATTGCAACCTTCAATACAGGCTCTGCGAAAACAGAGCCTGAATAATTAATATTACAGGTAGGAAATGGTATAGGTAACGTTGGAGCTTAATTCACCCACCGTTGCGGCAGCCGCGTTGGTTTTGTAGTAATAAACGTCCAGCGTCAGGGTTTCAGAATCCGGCGCGGTCGCCGTACCCATAATATCGGTGGTGTAAGCCTGGTTCAGGGCAATAGGCGTAGACGACCCTGGCTTCACTAACGCAAAACCAACGTTACGCGCAACGCTGGTATCGTTTTCGTTAACCGTGTTATTCAGCAGGTATTTGCCGTCGGTAGAGATATTATCCGCGCTTGAGAAATAGACTTTCAGCGGCGTGCCGGTGGTGCCCGCGGCAGGTGAACAACCTGAGAACGTCAGCGCAATGGATTTTTTATTTTTAGTGATCAGGCCAACCGTCGTGCCTGCGTCTTTTACCGAAATAGGAGAAAGCGCAACGGTAAAGTCCGCGCTTTTTCCGCCGTTAATGGTACAGGTTGTATCGGTAATTGCGCCGGTAAAGTTAATGACACCACCCGCAGAATTGTCTGCAGCCACAGCGCTGGTAGAAGCGATTGCTGCGGCCAGCATAGATACGGTCATGATCGATTTGAACATGATAAACTCCATAAAGATTTGTTTTATTTAAAAAGAATGTTCATCGGCTGCACATCTCCCTGACACACCGGCCAGACGCTTAGCGACTCGGGAGGATGCTTTGACGATATTATGTTGCACTAAAAATGTACATAGCGAAACATTATCCCAACATATTCTAATATTTAAGATTATAATCTTGAGGATTCGTTTTTCTTAAAGTTTTAACCTAAATGTTCATGTTGGAAGAAATTTATTAATGATTTAATAATCGTTAATTAATGAAGCTTTATGAATTCGTCTCTCAATTAATATCACGCGACTTGACCACACAAACTTTAGACTTATTATTGCCTGGCAAATGCACAAAAATTTAACAATGGCGTAATAATAATATGAAGTATCTCATTGATCTCACAATGCTTTATGAAGTAGACACCGGCATGATCATGATTAATGGAGAAGAGGAGTCTTCCATTAAGTTATCTAACCAGGCGGGACGTCTGCTTTATGAACTTATTATCAATAATGGTAAAACGCTCGACAGAGACGACCTGATAAAAAAGGTTTGGGAGGATCACGGTTTCTCCGGCTCTTCAGTGAGCCTGAATGTTGCCATAAGTGAAATCAGAAAAGCCTTTCGTACGTTAGGGTGCGATCCTTTACTGATAAAAACCATACGCGGCAAGGGCTTCAGCCTTGCCGCGCATATTGAGCATCACACGGTCAGGCCGCCGGTTGTTCCCGCTCTTAACGAACAATCTGCATCTGAAGTGAACGACGCTTTACTGCATAAGAAAGACGCGGATCCGCCTAAGCGAATAATAACGGTGCCCGCGCTCTTAATTTCGCTGGGCATGCTGTTGTTGGTGCTGGTTATCGGCGCCGTCATATTACTGCTGCACCAGCGCGTGTCCTATGCCGACAGCATGAATGATTCTGATATGCATCTGCTCGGTAAAGTGGACCGGTGTACGGTATACCTTATCGATAAGAATATGTTCCAGCCGCGACAGTACTACTTTAATCACGTAAAAGAGGTCATTGCGAAGCAGCATATCGACTGCCAGCATCAAGTTGCGGACGCTTACTATTCCAGGTTTAAAAAGTCGCAGATGGAAAATTATTTTCTGGCTATCTGTTATCAACAGGACAGTATCGACGATTATAAGAATTGCATTTCTTACAGAAGCCTGACCGGGAGTTAAAATATGTCAAGGACTAAAATGAGTGTAATGTTCGGTATCGTACTACTGCTGTCTGTTATCACGCTGGTATGGGTCTATTTAACGAGAACCCAGGACGAAGGATTTGGCTGCCAGTCAGATACGATTTCCTGGAAAACCTATTCCACGGGTGATTCAACCGATATGTCATTAACCACGCTCTTCTTGTTTAACAGTAAAGATATGGTGACGGTTATCCATAAAGGCGTACTGAAGAAAGAGGGCAAAAGCTATCTGATCGACAGGAATTACACGCTCAGCGTGGAAAAGGTCGACGGAAGTAATATTTTTTATATCAAGGATAAAAAGCTGAATAAATCTGAAGACGATATGGCACCCGACGGTGTTGTAAACGAAATGTTACTTGATAATATCAACTTCTTCTATATTACCAGCGTCAAAAAACAAGCGTGGTTAATTAAGGGGCTGGTTTTACCTGTAATGATGTGCGTGGCCGTGCCAACATCCTGATATTTCGCTTCGATGAAAAAATCGATATTTATCTATCGCCAAAAAAAAGACTAATTTACTCAATATGTAACAATAATATACGGGGAATTTATTTCTCTTTTTATTGTTGCTTATCGCTGAGTGAATTTTTCTGTATTGCCTCGTTATTTTGCGGCTGTCTATACTCCGCCTCGAAAAAGGGGCTCCCCTTTTTATACATGTGGATTCTTTTTTGAAGGACTAAATAAATGAACAAACTGAACGCTATCGTTCTGGGCTCCCTGCTGTCTGTTTCTGCCCTGAGTGCAGTTAATGCTGCAGAAACGACCGCTTCTGCCACCTGGCAGGCAACCGCAACCAAAGACAGCGAATCCGATCTGGTGGTTACGCCAACGCGTGCTTTGAACTTTGTTTACAGCGCCAATACCAAATCTTTCAACACCGATACCGGTCTTTTTGACGTGGCTATCCGTGGCGATCACTCTACGGCGACCAGCTTTAAGCTCGAAGCTATCCTCGACGATTCAAACAACACCCTGTTCAGCGTGGGCGGTGAAGCGACCAAGCTGAAAGTGGGCGCGCGTTGGGGCGGTAACGACCTGGGCTCTATCGGTGGCACCGTGGGCGCAAAATCTACCTCATGGACCACGCTGGTTGATTCCTCTTCCAACACCGGCGTGTCTTCTGGCCTGTGGAACCTGACCACCAGCGCTGGCGCTGTGGCTGATACCGAAATCACCGGACAGGACAAATTCGTCTTCTACGTTGACTCCGCTCAGGACAACGCGGGTACCGCGAAAGAGTTCAAAGACCTGACCAACAGCCTGTGGGAAGGTACCGTTTCTGTTGCGTTCCGCGCAACCTGGGGCTAAGGCCTGATCGATCCAGGGGCGCAAGCCCCTGTTTAGGGAAATAGCATGTTTAACCTCAAATCCGCCTTCTTATTTTTATTGTTTATTTCTTCCTCCGCGCTGGCCATTAATGTGGGAAAAGTCACCACCATTATTCCAGCGAACGCTGACTCCACCGCCAAGGAAATAAAAAACGAAGCAGACAGCGTGCGTATTGTTTCTGTTCGCGCACAGCGGATCAGCAGCCCGATGGATGAAGGTGTTGTGATTAACCCGGAGAAAGTAGACGAGCTGTTGCTGACACCGACACGCATGGTGATGCCCGCCGGTACCAGCAATATTGTCAAATTTTACTATCACGGTAATGCCGACAATAAAGAGCGTTACTACCGTATCACCTTCACGGATGAGGGGGTGAGCGAAGAGGTGGACAACGGTTCGCCAAAATACGGCACGGGCATGACGCGCGCGGTGGTGAGCACCATTCTGGTGGTACAGCCCCGGGATAAAAAGATCGATTTCGTCTACGTGGCGGGAAAAATAACCAATAAAGGTAACACCTCTTTTCGCGTCAACGCGACCGGGACCTGCCTGAAGCCGAACCCGGAATCCCCGACAACGCCGTGTACCAAAAACTTCTACCTGATGCCGGAAACCTCGCGCGCTATCGAGGATATCAACATTACGGATAACCATTTTCATCTCGGAATATGGGACCTGAAACAGTTCATTCCTGTTAAGTAAGGATGCATGGTGAAAAATAAATTAGTGTTGCCGGTAATGATGGCTTGCGCATCCGGCACGCTGCCCGCGCTCGCGTACGCAGCCTCAAGCTCCGTGGTTATCGCTAATTACCGTTTTCCCCGACTCGCTTTATGGATTGCTGGAGCAGGGGATCAAAATTCCCGTCTATCTGGTGAATGCGCGTCCTCATGCAGCGCAACAAGGGAATCGCGAAGGCACGGCGAGCGAATACGTGCGTATCGGTGACGTGACGCTCTTTGCAAAAGATCGCAAGCTGGGGCTGAGGGACGTTCAGGTTCAGGAGTCTGATAACGGCATCCGCCTCTCTAAAGAGATGCGGACGCTGCTGCAAAGCATTAACGATAAGCAGTTTGATGACCAGATGCGCATTCCGGTAAGCGCGGGTTCAGCGTTCCAGCTGGATCAGAAAAAAATGCGCCTGCTGCTGAACCTGTCGAAGAGCGACTACGGGGTGAATATTCGTCCGCGTGAGGTGGATACTGATGCCCCGACGTCCGACGACCTGAGCGGGACATTCTCCTACAACCTTGGGGCGTATCACACCGAGAGCGGCTACGGCGAAAGCTGGTCATCCGGCTATCTGAATGCCAAAAACTGGATCTCGATGGGCGTCGATCACCTGCTGATCGACGGCTCTGGCTACGTCAACGAGAGCAGCAGCGACACCCAGATGAACGCGGTCATGTGGGAGCGCGACTATCAGGGGATGCGCTACGCCGCAGGCATGCTGAACGGCTGGGCAATGCAGTCCCTGGCAAGCGTCAGCGGTATTTCCGGCGGTGAGGTCTACGGCGTCTCCATGGGCAACCAGGCCAACTCGCGCAAGCGCGATAACACGCTCTCCCTGACGCCGGTAGTGGTCTACTTCCCTACGGCGGGCGAGGCCCGCATTCGTCGGGATGGGCAGCTTATCGGCATCCAGCGCTTTGACGTCGGCAACCATGAAATTGACACCAGCAGCCTGCCCTACGGGATCTACAGCATCGAAGTCGAAGTGGTAAGCGGCAGCCGCACCGTGTCGCGCAGCATGTACACCGTAAATAAGCCATTCTCCAGCAACGTGTCGGAAACGCTGCGCTGGCAGATGTGGGGCGGGATGTATAGCCGCGATAAGTCCGTCGTTAACTATAAGAAATACGCGAAGCGCAAAAACGAGCAGGACAACACGTACTACTACGATTACGACACCAAACATAAAGACACCATGTCGCTGGTGGGGGCCTCGTTCAGCAAGCGCAGCGGGATGGTCGACTGGAACGCCTCCACCTACATGATGCGGGAACACATCGTCGGCGAGATGTGGGCCTCCCTGAACCTGACGGGCTATTTCTCGGTTAATACCCAGACCATGGCCGCGTCCGACGGGACGTACCGCGCCAACTACGGCGCGAACCTCAGCCTGCCGTGGCAGATCGGTTCGGTCTGGTACTCACATGAACAGCTCTCCAGCGGTAAGTTCCTCGACATCTATGAGAGCAAGGGCAACACCTGGGGCGCCTCGTTCAGCCTGCCGTCGTTCGGGCTGCCCTCTGCGGGCAACCTGAGCGTGATGCGCCAGGAAGACGACCTTTATCGCTATAAACGCTACCAGCTGGATTACTCCCAGGGCCTTTACGCCGGTCGCTACGGCACGGCGCGCCTGCGCGTGGGGATGTCGCGGAACAAATACGACGGCTATTACGAAGAGAAAGATCGTTATGTGATGCTCGATTTCGCCATACCGATCGGAAACACCGTGTCGGTTGGGGTCTCCCACAATCGTGATACCGGTACGGCGCTGAACGTCAGCGCCAGCCGCCAGTTTGAGGGCGATTACCTGAAGTCGGCCACGGCCAACGTCTCGAAGGCCTTCAACAGCCGCCAGGATCGCAGCGTAAGCGGCGGCGGCAGCGTGAATTTCGACACGCCGTGGAACAGCAACATTCTTAGCGTCCAGAGCGGCATGAGCAAAGGCTGGAACTCCACGCTGACCAGCGACGGCAGCGTGGGCTGGTCCAAAGAGGCGATCGCCGCCGGGAAAGGCACCGAAAGCGCAGGGGTGATCGTCAGCACCGGCCTTAAGTCGGATGAAGCCCTGACGCTGAAGCTTAATGGACGTGCGGAACGCATCAAAGGGGATAAAACCTGGCTGTCGCTGCCGGCATACCAGGCTTATGACCTGGAGGTGATGAACAGTGAAACCGGTACGGAAAGCTATGAGATTGGCGCGAACGCGCGTCGCCATATCACCGTCTATCCAGGCAATACGGTGGTGATGAAGCCGCAGGTGAAGAAAATCGTCACCCTGTTTGGTCGTCTCGTTGATGCAAACGGTAACCCAATTGGCGCCACGCAAATCAAAAACCACGTCGGTCTGACCCGTACGGAAAACGACGGACGCTTTGTGATTGACGTTGATAAGAACAACCCTGTCCTGAGTATTGCCACACCGGACGACAGCGTCTGCGAGGTGCGTCTGGATATCGAGTCTAACCGCGGCGCGCTGTGGCTCGGGGACATCTCCTGTAATAAAGGCGATTTCGTCTGGCAGGAAGCAAAAGGAACGCTGGAACGTGACGATGAAAAAGATATTCGCTCTTAATTTGCTGCTGATGAGCGCGGCGGCCTGTGCGCAGGAGTTGCCCTACTTCGCCATCAATAACCCGGATAACGACGGCACGGGAAACAGCGCCGGGCTGTTTAGCCTGAACAGCACCTCGACCGCGTTTTTACACGGTTCGCGCGAGTGGCCGACGCTGAGCGCGAAAACGAATAACGGGATCGCCACCTACATACCGGACAACAGCTTCAACGGCCCGGCAGGCAGCGCGCTGACCATCGACTTTTCGGTGACCGGCTCAAGCGCCTCGCCGTTCTTTAAGGGGACAGCGTGTTCGTCCTGCGGCACCGCGGGCTACACCCCGACGACCAGCTATACCGACACGTCGATGGTGGTGAAGCCTCCGGTGATGGAGCCCGGCACGTCTTATGGACGCTGGGTATTGGGCGATCCGTTCTTCAACTATCTGCTCAACGCCGCGCCAGGCGATGAGGTGACCATCACCTCCACGCCGCAAATCAGCTCCATCAACAAGGTCACCACCACCAATACGCTTCACAAGGTGGGCACGCTGACGATGACCAACTCCAGGGCGCTTAACCTGGGGATTGACCCGATCAGCGGCGAAGTGACGATTATCGATGGATCGACGGGGGCCACCTGCACTAAATACACGCGTAACACGGTGTCTGGCGTGCTGTGCGACCTGCTCGAGTACACCTTTATTGGTGAAGATATCTCCGGCTACAACGGGGGGCTGGCGCTCACCTCCTCCCGCGTAAACAGCGTGCTGCAAACGCACATGAACGGCGGTACCGGGCTTGCCGCGGAGCTGACCTTCGATGAAAAGACCTGGTACAGCATCTCCGGCGGCATCCTGAGCGATACGCGCGTGCTGGCGAACACGTTCCTCGCGGCGCCGCAGAAAAACGGCGGCAAAGCGTACCTTAAGATCTTTTTGCCAAAGGCGTTGATTTTGAGCGTGGCGCAGGCGGGGGACGGCAGCAGCATCGGCAATATCGTCAGCCTGTGCCTGACGCCAGGCAACAGCTCGCTGGCGGCGGATTTCTGCTTCCAGCCCGGAGGCGGACTGGTGATTAACCCTATCGAGCCGGGTCTGGAAATTGTGCCCGATAACCCGGACTACACCCTCGATCCTGACGGTCTGGGCGGCTCCGGAAAAGGCACCATAGGCGAAACGCCGATTGAGATCCCCTACACCATCACCTACAGCGGCGCGCAAAAAGATGCGGCGATCGCGGTGACGGTAAAAGTAACCGGGCCAACCCAAAGCCTGAACGGGGTGGACTACTGCGCCTTCAGCGGCAACGGTTTTACGGTTCCCATTCCGGGCAACGTGCTGGTGGGGAAAAGCCAGGCGAGCATGGCGCATAACTGTAAGGGCGAAGTGCTGCCGATCCCCGCGCCTGCTACGCACCCGGATGAGTGGGACAAAATGAGCTCCGGCGTGACCGATATGTGGCTATGGAAAACGCCGCTGGTGTTGCAGTTTGTTATGGACAACCCGGTCTCGAAAACCACCTACGACGGAAATAGCTGGTTTGGCGAAGTTACCGCGCAGGGAAGAATAGATGTTAGTGCATCCTGGAATTAATCAACCATGACTGCAAAATTCCTGGCTATTTTTGCAATAAATTGCTTCATTTCCACAGGGGCAAATGCTTTAATTATCGAAAGTCTGAATATTGATTTTCTGCCTGAGAAAGAAGTTGTTTTTCAGCCCATAAAAAATGATACCAGCGAGCGCCAGAATTATACCGTCTCGCTTATCCAGGTAGACGTTCCCAAAGAGAAGGGAAAAGAAACTGAAATAAAAGATGGCGAAGTCATGTATTCGCCAAAGCAATTAACGTTGGGGAGCGGCGAGCGGGCAGGGTTTAAATTTTACTATACCGGCCCGCACGACAATAAAGAGCGATATTATCGCGTAAAATTCACCGAGACGCCGCTCCAGGCAAAGGTTGTCACGCGCAAAGGCCAGCGCATCCAGTCGGATGTGGTGGTCTCGCTTGAGGCGATTTTGATTGTTCGTCCATGGACCCGACATTTTGATTATGCGTTTAGCAACGGGGTGGTGAGTAATACCGGGAATACCTATTTTAAATATGTTTCCTCGGTCGGATGCAGCACGCAATATAACAATTCAAAATATATCCCTCCGGGACACCGGCTGGAAATAGATAATGCCGGACAGGCCGCAAAGCGGATGATTATTTATGGAAATAAAATCATTCCGCTTACCACCTGCCCGTAGCAACCGCTTTCCTTCATAAAAGGAAATTAGCCTTTAGCAACACGCTAAAGATCCATAACTACAGGAGAAAAAAATGAAAGCGATTTCATTCGTAGAAGCGAAAGATATTATCGGTGGCGCGTTAAACCCGTTCGCTGGTCTGGTTAAGGGTGCACAGCTGGGTTACGACACCGGCGCGAGCATCATGGGCATGGTTGGCGGTGTGGTTGGCGGAATTCTGGGTGGCGCAATGGGCTTCCTGGGCGCGCTGGTTGGTAGCTACAACTAATTCACGTTTACAGGAAAAGTATCATGCAAGTTATCGATTTCAAAAAAGCACAGGACATCATCGGTGGTTGGGATCCGTTTGCGGCCGCTATTCAGGGCGCAAGCGCAGGCTATAACGCGGGCAGCCAGATGTTAGGCGCGCTGGGCGGCACCATCGGCGGCGTATTCGGCCTGGTGGGCGGCTTCATCGGCGGTTTCTTCAGCGCATAAGCGTGAAGAACGTTGTACGCATGGCCCGCATTGCCGGGCCATTTTTTTATTTCAGCCACGGATAATTATGTTTTCGCTCTTTCAGTATAAAAAGCAGGGTAAGACTCCTGTTATTCGCCAGCATGAATTTACCGAATGTGGGCTGGCCTGCCTGGCGATGGTGCTGGGGCACTACGAGCACCATGTCTCTGTCAGCCAGCTGCGCCGGGAGATTTCCGTTTCCGCCGATGCGGGAACCTCAATGGCGGAATTGATGACCCTTGCCAGCGATAAAAATATGTCCGGCCGGGTGCTAAAAGGCGAAATCACTGAAATAGAAACGTCTGAGCTGCCGCTCATCGCCTTCTGGCGCGGTAACCATTTCGTGGTGATCGTGAAGATCGACAGCCGCAGCGTGACCGTCCACGATCCCGCCATCGGCGTGCGCCGCTACCGTCTGAAAGAGGCGGAAAAACTCTTTTCCGGCTATGTCCTTGAGCTTAAGCCCACGCCGTGTTTCGAAAAGAAATCTCCGGATGAAAAGCTGACCCTCGGGCGCCTGGCCAATAAATCTCCGAGCCTGTTCCAGCGCCAGCTGCTGCTGTTTGTGCTCTGTATTTTTACCCTCATCACCATGCTGGCGAGCCCCACCTACGTACAGCTGATCATGGATGAGGCTATTTCCCGCAGCGACAGCGATCTGGTGATATTGCTCACCGCTATCTTCGCTATCGTCTTTATCTTTGAAGTCATCGGTAAATTCCTCAAGCAGCTGCTTGAGATCCTGATGCGTAACATTGCCTATGACGACTTGAGCCAGTCCGTGCGGCACTACATGCTACGCACCCAGACCAGCTGGTTCCGCTCGCGTCCGCCGGGCATCGTGCTGGCCATTGAAAAATCGCTCCACGCCTGCGCGGAGTTCATCAGCAATGGCTACGTGCAAATTCTCTTTTCCAGCCTGATCGCCGTCACCAGCCTGCTGTTTATGCTGCTCTATAACGTCAAAATTGCGGTGCTGACGATGCTGCTGATGGGCGTGTTTTTCCTGATCCGCTTTTCGCTGATTGGCCCTTACCAGCGCGCGGTGGACGACTCCATCGAGCGCACCGCCCAGTATGAATCCCTGCTGGTGGAGACGCAGAAAGGGATCATCACGCTCAAGGCGAACAACATGGAGCAGGCCCGGGACGCGGTGATGGACAAATCCCAGCGCGAACACATCGCCGGGCTGATGCGAAAAGAGCGGCTGCTGGCCCGCTTTGACGTGGCCTCGCTGCTGGTGATCAATGCCGAACAGCTGCTGGTGGTCTGCTTTGGTGCGTGGCTGATTCTGGAAGGGCAGATGAGTATCGGGATGCTGTACGCCTATATCAGCTACAAACGCTATTTTTCAGACGCCATGGTGCAGGTGGCGCAAAAGCTGCTGGACAAAAATGCCCTGAAGGGGCCGCTGGATCGCGTGGGCGACCTGCTGTTCGCCCCTTCAGAGACCAGCCAGTTTGGTAAGCGGATAGTGACCTCGCCGGTCTGTCTGCAGTTTGAGGACGTGTCATTTGCCTATCCTGGCCGGGAGGCCACGCTACAGCATATCAATATGACCCTGCAGCAGGGCGAAGAGGCGGTCATTGTCGGCCAGAGCGGGTCGGGGAAAACCACGCTGCTGCGTTTGATCTCCGGCATGCTGCTGGCGTCGTCAGGCACGCTGCGGATCAATAAGATCCCCGTTGAGGAGTGCGATCTCTCCTCGCTGCGCCAGCATATCCGCATCGTACATGCGGACGATATTCTCTTCACCGGCTCGATTCTGGACAACATCGCCTGCTTTGACAGCGCGCCGGATAAAGATCAGGTCATTGCCGCGTGCCGGCTGGCTGAGGTGGACCACGTCGTTGCCCGTCTGCCGCACGGCTACGAAACGGAAATGCTGCCGGGGAACACCTTTTTCTCCGCCGGGGAGATGCAGCGGCTGGTTCTGGCGCGCGCCCTGTACAGCCAGCCTAAGCTGCTGCTCTGCGACGAAGTGACGGCGAACCTGGATAAGACGACCGCGCAAAAGGTGCTGGCGAACCTGCGAAGCCTGGGGATTGGCCTGGTGTTTGTCACCCACTCGCCGGATGTGGTGGGCTGCCACGGGCGTCTCTATACCATGGAAAACGGAACCCTGCGGGAGAGTGAGCAATGATGTTTCTGCCGCGCCTCTATGCCCGGCTCTGCGCGCGCCAGGCCGGGCGCACCCTACTGGCAAACCGGATCGCCCAAAACTACAGCCAGTTTATGCGCCGCCCGGAGGCCGACGTCCCGGCTGATTTCCTGCACCAGAACGCCCATGAGCTGAGCGGTTTTAACTTCGTGGAGCAGATCTTTCCGCCCGCGCTATGGCGGCGCAACGTCCGCTTCGATCTGCACGCCTATGTCGCGCAGTGGACGCAGGCGCAGGCGTTCTACAGCTCGCCCCGCACCCTGCTTCTGGGGATGCGCTGGGCGGGCTTTGGTCTGATCGTGGATGCGCTGCTCGCCACCGCGCCAGAGGATGTACGCTTTCAGTTTATTACCCGCCACCCCGCGCTGCATAAGCTCATGGCGGCACATGAAGAACGGCGCGCCGGTTCGTTTTTCGCCCCCCCATCGCCTGGTGACGGTGCTGTTGATGGACGAACGCCTGCCGGACGCGCCGCTGTTTATGACTCAGGCGGGCGATCAAAAGGCAGGGTTAACGGATGTCTCAACGCGTTTTTTATCGCGCTATGGCTACCGTATCCGCACGCTTCTGCCCGTCTGCTCGCTGCACTCGGCGGAATTTGCGCTGGAAAGCCAGGCGTATGCGCCGGAGGATTACCGTCAGGCGGCCACCGACACGCTAAACGCGCTGCGCAAAACCCCCACGCTCTGGAGTGCCTGGGACGATCTTTCAGTGATTTATCATGGATGACATATCGTGAAATTAAAAAACCGAAGCCGACAGCGTCGGGCGCTGATCCCGCACCACTTCTCAAAAAGTTACCACATCAACGCGCCGCGGCTGAAAACCGTGCTGGCGCTGTTCATCTCCTTTTTCCTCTGCCTGCTGGTCTTTGCGATTGTCTTTAATTTTTCGGAAACCACGCTGGCTCGCGGTGTGCTGATCCCGGCGCAGGGCGATGTCGAAGTGCGCGCCCGGGAGTCCGGTACGCTGGTTGATTTTGCCGTACGCCCGGGCCAGTACGTGAAGGAAAACGATCCGCTGTTCACCGTGTCGCAGGACTACGGCGGCAAGCAGGGCTCGGTGGTGCAGTTTGACCGCCAGCAGATGGAAGCCGAGAAAAAGCGCAGCGAGCAGCGCATTCAGGCTATTGAGGATTCTATTGCGTCGTACCGCAAAAACCTGGCCCAGCAGCTGAGCCTTACCGACCGGCAGATAGCCGTTTCACGCGATAAGGTGAAAAAGCTGCGCGCGCTGCTTAAAAACAGCACCGACACCTACCAGGCGTGGAAATCCGTCTCCGGAAAGGGCTATGTTTCTAAAGTGGACCTCGATAAAAGCCACAACGATGTGCTCAACGCGCAGCTCAACCTGACGCTGGAGGAGAGCACGATCCTTGAGCTTGAGGCGCGCAAAACCAGCCTGACCGACAGTACCCAGTCGCAAATCGACTCCCTGAGCGAGGAGCAGCTGTACGTGAAAAACCGCATCAGCGAAATCGACCGTAACCTGTCCAGCCGGGGCAGTTCGACCATGGCCATGCTTGCCCCTGCGGATGGCTACGTGGTGGCGATTAACTTCCCGCCCGCCGGGCCATTACGCAAAACAGCGAGGTGGTGGTGGTGATCCGTAAAAATACCGCGGCCACGATGGAGGGGTACCTTTATGTTCCGGCAACGGGGGTGGGGCGCGTGGCGAAAGGCGATAAGGTCAAGCTGCGCTTTGACTCCTGGCCCGTGGACAAATACGGATCGGTGGAGGCAACGCTGTCCGATTTCTATGAGGTAAACATTGATGCCCATTCGGCGCTGATCCCGCTGCAGGAAGGGCAAAACTACTACCTGGCCAAAGTGCGCGTTCCCTCCTGGTTTACCGATCCGGACAAGAAAAAGCGCATGCTGATGGGCGGGATGACGGTTAACGCCGATATCGTTATCGATCGTAAGCCGCTTATCAATCTGCTGATTGCTCCGCTGGAAAGGGTGCGCAAGCGGTTTATCGATTGACCCGATTTCATCGATCATCGCCCTGTAACCCACATTTTAAACGACAGCATGCGGCTATTCTCCTTCTCATACCAACCGGAGGATAGCCCATGAACATCACCCAAATACGCAATGCCACCCAGCTGATTACCTATGCGGGAAAACGTTTTTTAATCGATCCGATGCTGGCCCCGAAGGGCGCTTATCCGGGCTTTCCCGGCACGGCGCGCGCGGATATTCGCAACCCGATGGTCGAGCTTCCGGTCGACGTTCATACGCTGCTGGATGCCGACGCCGTGATCGTCACCCATACTCATGACGATCACTGGGATCGGCACGCCGTTGAGCTGATCGCCAAAGATAAGCCGATCTACGTGCAAAATGATAGCGACGCCGCGCTGCTGCGCGGCCAGGGATTTAACAACCTGACGGTCATGACCGATGAAACGTCGTTTGGCGATATCCGCATAGCGAAAACCCACGGCGGCCAGCACGGAACCGATCGCGCCTACGCCGTTCCGGAGCTGGCGGAACGGCTGGGCGAAGCCTGCGGAGTGGTATTACGCCATCCCGACGAAAAAACGCTCTATATTGCCGGAGATACGATCTGGCGCGATGAGGTTGCGGCCGATCTGCAAAAGCACCAGCCGGATGTCGTCGTGCTCAACGCCGGTTATGCCCACGTCATCGGCTTTGGGCCGATCATCATGGGGCAGGAAGACCTGCTTAACGTGCATTTTCTGCTGCCTCAGGCGAAAATTGTGGCGACCCATATGGAGGCCATCAACCATTGCCTGCTGACCCCGCCGCGCGCTGCGCGAGTACGCTGAAGCCAATCAGATCGGTGACGCGGTAAGCATTCCCCAGGACGGCGAAACCGTTATATTCTGAGCCTCTTAAGGGAAAGGAGAGACAGATGCCACTCATCAACGTTGCTATCGTCGCGGTGGACGGGTTTAGTCCGTTCCACTACTCCGTTCCCTGCATTCTGTTCGGCGATACGGTGTCGGGTGAAAAGCGCTTTAACGTGACAATTTGCGCCGAAAAACCCGGCATGTTGACCTCAAATGACGGTTTTGCACTGAATGCGACGCAGGATTTTACTGCCCTGGGGCAAGCGGATATCGTGGTGGTGCCTTACTGGCAGCACGTTCTTGAACGTCCGCCCCAGGCCTTGATCGACAGCCTGATTCAGGCCCGAAACAACGGGGCAGAAATCGTCGGGCTGTGCCTGGGCGCGTTCGTGCTGGGCTATGCGGGCATCCTTGATGGCAAGCGGGCCGCCACCCACTGGGAGTTTGAACGCCAGTTTCAGTCGCTCTTTCCGCAGGTCCGGCTGGATATCAACGCCCTCTATGTTGCTGACGGCAATATTATTACCTCTGCGGGTACCGCCGCCGCGCTGGACTGCTGTTTGTATATCATCCGCCAGCGCTTTGGCAGCGTGGTCGCCAATCAGATTGCCCGCCGGATGATCGTGCCGCCGCACCGCGAGGGCGGGCAGGCGCAGTTTATTGCGCAGCCGGTGCCGAAGGATACCCGCGACGGGCGGATCAACTGTCTGATTGACTACCTCCAGCAGCACATTGCCGAACCGCACAATCTGGATTCGCTGGCGGAAATCGTCTCGATGAGCCGCCGGACGCTGACCCGCCATTTCAGCAAGGCCACGGGGATGAGCGTGGCCGACTGGCTTACCGCCGAGCGCCTGCGGCGCAGCCAGATCCTGCTGGAGTCCGGCAATCTGCCCATCGAAAACGTCGCCGAGCAGGTAGGGTTTTTATCCGCGGTGACGTACCGGCAGCAGTTTAAGGCGCGCTTTGGCGTCAGTCCGGCGGAGTGGCGTAAGACGTTCCGCACTCGCCTGTAGGCCAGGTAAACGTAACGTCTCCTGGCAACTACCCCAACCGCTCCATCCGCGTTTCGCCCTCCACCATCGACAGCTGATACAGCGAAAATGACCGGTGCTTTTCAATTAACTGTGCCAGCTGCGGCGAGTGGCTGGTGAGCCAGATCTGCGAGTAGCGGCTGGCCTCGGCAATGAGGCTTGCCAGCGCGGGCAGCATTTGCGGGTGAAGGCTGTTTTCCGGCTCGTTGAGGGCGATAAAGGCCGGTGGCCGCGGGCTGAGTAACGCCACCGCCAGGCACAGGAAGCGCAGGGTGCCGTCGGAAAACTCTGCCGGTTCCAGCGGGCGGCTTAAGCCCTCGCGCTGCATCATCATGCGAAAGCGTCCGCCGGTGTTGTCGCTGTAAAACACACAGCCGGGGAAGGCCTGGTCGAGGATGCGCATCAGCAGCAGTTCGTCGCCGATTTCGACAATGGTCTGAAACGCGGCGGCAAGGTTCGCGCCGTCGCTGGCCAGCACCGGGGAGCGGAAGCCCACCTGCGGCGCGCGGATCGCCGAGCCGGATGAGACGGAAAACTCATGATAAAAGCGCCAGTTACGCAGGGACTCGCGCATCTGCGACACTTCCGGGTAGAGGTGCGGTTCACCGAGCTGCCCGAATACCGATTCGTTCTCATACAGCGTGCCGCTGTGGGTCACTTTTTCATGATGAACGTTATTGAGGAAGACCGCCTGATTTCTGCGCTTCATCAGCTGTGACGACGGGCGACGGTGCTGGCCGCTCAGCCAGATAGACTCCTCTTTGATCACCGGATCGAGCTGAAACTGCGAGGGGTAAGGCAGCTTTTCCACAAACCCGACCTGGAGTTCGTACTCATAGGTTTCGGTTTCCACCGCCAGGTTCATGCGCCGCAGCCGATCGCTACGGGTTTGACCCGCCCAGAACACCTTCAAAATGCCCCCCTCGTTCGCCAGTGCCTGGGAAAATTGCCCCTGCGCCGCGCTGTGCATCAGGTAAATCGCCTTATAAATATTGGATTTCCCGGTGCCGTTGGGGCCGAAAACAATGTTGAGCTGCTCCAGCTCCAGCGACATGTCGCGAATCGAGCGGTAGTTTTGAATATGCAGGGTGTTGATCATCGGTTTACTCCGCGGTGCTGTCTTAACCTGTATATAGTTACAGTGTTTTGCGCGGAGTGCAAAAAAAAGACGACAATGAGGTGTCGTCTAAACGGGGTACGGCTTTGGGCCTCTGTGGGTCAACGGGGCCTTCGCTTCTTTATTATCAGGTTACGGCCAGACGCAGACCCAAATCATCAGGATAGGGATCAAAGTAGTTTTGCGTCATCAGATACCGGTCAGGGTATTCGGCCAGATAATGTTTCAGCAGCGTTAGCGGCGCGAGGATCGGCAGCAGTCCGTCGCGGTAGTGCAGGATCACGTCACGCAGCTCACCGCGCTGGCGGCTGTTCAGCTGGTTACGGAAATAGCCCTGAATGTGCATCAGCACGTTAGTGTGATTTTTACGTGACGCGGGCTTTTTCAGGATCGTCATCAGCTTTTCGCGATACGCCACGAAAAACGCGTCCAGATCGTCCCACTCGTGCAGCGATGCCACAAACGGGCCAATTTCACGGTAGCCTGCCTGATGATGCGCCAGAAGCTGAAGCTTATAGCGGCTGTGGAAGTCCAGCAGGGCGCGGCGCGTCAGGCCATTTTTACGCAGCACGTTCAGCTCGTGGAGGGCGAAGACGCGCTCAACAAAGTTTTCCCGCAGCACCGGATCGTGCAGTCGACCATCCTCCTCCACGGGCAGCCCACGGCCAGGATTCAAGGAGAGCGGCGGTGAACAGCCCGACGCCCTCCTTGCGGCCCCGGTTGCCGTTTTCATCATACAGCCGCACGCGCTCCATGCCGCAGCTCGGTGATTTTGCACAGACGATAAAACCGGACAAATCGCCGATTTTTGGCAGAT
>CATOUR010000702.1:0-26488 GCA_951848785.1 Callosobruchus maculatus | reverse complement strand
AAATTTGGGCAGCGATATGCTGTGGGGTCGTAGTAGGTAATAATGTACCTATGATTTTGAAAATCGGTGCATTGGCGGCGGAGTAATTAGCAAAAAACGAAAAATTTCAAATATTCCCCAAACTTCGTTTTTAGGCGTTTTAGGTGTTCCTGATCATTTTCTATTTTTTTTGGGTGGGGGGTGGAAATTGGGGTGGTTGGGGGTTGGGGGGTTGTAAAATTGAAAAATTTGTTGTATTCATAATAGACTACCCACTGACCTGTGGAGGAAGACCTAGCGACATAGATAACTTTTTTAGGTCTATCCGAACATTGCCTTATGCCTATTACAGAAACTAAAGGACTTAGAATTTTTTCCGATGTATACATATGAGTATTGCTTTAGATCGTTCTATATTATGTAACGAAGAAACTATTGAATTAATTTTAATGAAATGTTGACACAGTATTACTACCGTGGCGAGGATGGAAAATGCGTATGGATTTTATAAATCGTGCCAGTGGCGGCGCAGAAACAATAAAAAAACTAAAAATATAAAAACAACTCAAACTTCGTTTTTAAGTGTTTTAGAGGTTCCTGATCATTTACTGAGTTTTTTTGGGTGGGGGTGAAATTCGGGTGGTTGGGGGGTGGGGGGTTGAAAAACTGAAAAATTTGCTGTATTAATAATAGGCTGTCCGTTGACCTAGCGACATAAATCACCTTTTTAGGTCCATCTGAACATTGCCTTGCCTATTACCGAAACTAAGGGACTTAGAATTTTCTGTGTATGTACATACGAGTATGTATTGCTTTAGATCGTTTTGTATTTTATAACGTGGAAACTATTAAATTGATTCCAATGAAATTTTGACACATTATTATTACTGTGGTGAGGATGGAAAACGCGTATGCTTGTTAGAAATCGTGTCAGTGGCAGCGTAGCAATAATCAAAAAACTAAAAATATGAAAACAGCTCAAACTTCGTTTTTTAGATGTTTTAGGGGTTCATGACCGTTTTGTACCTTTTTTGGGTGGGGGTGGGGGTGAAATTGGGGTGGTTGGTGGGGGGCGAGGGGTTGTAAAACTGAAAGTTTGTATTATTGATAACAGGCTGTTCACTAACCTGTGCAGGAAAGACCTAGCGGCATATGACAGTTTGGGGGGGGGGGGGGGTACTGGCGATGATTTTGTTGCAAGGGGATCTCAGACTAAATCTTTATGCTATGGGAAAATAATAAACTGGTATCACCGTAATGTGTGGGAAGTACTGAGTCAATCAACTTGACTCCATTTTTTTCCATTGGCACGCGTTCGCCATTTTGTTTTGACCGGAGATTTACCCTTGTTATTTCGGTAATCGGTCACAAGCGCGCACCTGTTTTCGAAAAGGGTGCCTTAATTGGCGCCCGGAAAAAAGTTAAGCTTCCACGTTCCTAATGACAACATACCTTTTCTTCTTAATAATTAGAACCATAACCTAGTTGTATTTCCTTGCGAAACAAATTCAAATTTTCTGAGTTCTTGTGATTATTTATAACCCACGTTTCTACCTACCTAACAAATTAATTTCTACATATATATTTTAGGTTTTAAATTGTTAATCGATTATTGTGGAGAAAAGAATTTATTTTTGAACCCCTCACAAATAATTCGTAATTTTGAAATCGCCATCCATTTATGAATAAAGCAAGTTTGGTCTAACTGGGAGAATTTTAGTAAATTTTCAATGTTTCAAGAAATATATGTAGGTTTAAGTTAACTTTTTATCTTATTTCTAAATAAATATTTATTAGTATATTACCAGCATTCGACAATTTATAAAAAAAAACAGGTGATGCAATTTAATGCTGACAGAAAGTGCTGCTAATCTATGATATTACGTATCACCATTCATTTCAGTCAACGGCATTACGACAAAAGCAAACGTGACCCACCCCGCGCGCTAGTGTCCACATACCTGCCTCTTATCCGAAATATTTTGCGCGCTCTTCACCGGTGGGATAAGGACCAACCTGACCGCGGCACGCTAGTGTCCTACGGCCATTATTTTCAGGAAGCAACATTTTCTCCCCTATAATTATGGACTAGTTGTTGCTTCCACTATGTGCTGAGTTAGAATAAAACTCTGGCCATGAGGGACGAGTCGTGTGAATCCTTGTCTCACCACAGGTTCCTGTTTGGGTTGGATGTTCCCAGAAATTGACTGGGCTTTCTAAGGTACCTTTGTGCTCCAGTAGATGTGAAAAAACCTTCCACCGCTGGTGATCTTGGACAGAACCTGGTAGTTTTCTTTTTTTATTCCATTTTTAAATAATTTTACCTCTAACTTATGTATTCATATATATACTTTTTTGTCAGGTAACAGTTAGTAAGGAGCTTTTTTTGTATCAAACTATTCTAATACTTATAAAATTTTTGATACACACATAACGGCACCCCAGCACCTTACTTTAAGATGACTACACTTTTCTTAGTATGCACAAAAATGTTCAGTTAGTCAGTGCCTGGTTATAGTGTCAAACAGAAATAAAATTGTTAGTTAGCCCCTATCCGCACACAGAAAAATCTGTCGTTCTGTCAAAGACTTACGCTTGGATTCAATGGGACTCTACACTCAGCATTCCTTAAATACAGCGATGTTTTATCCAATGGGAAGTGTATAGTTGGTAACGAATTAGATCGTATTGTCGATTCAACTACACGATGTCATTGGATTCCAATGAATAGTTCAATCGCAGCCTGTCGTTGAATCGAATCTGTGTTTGGTAATTGATTCTAAACTACTTTCTTTTCCTTGGACCAACAGGACAGCTGATCGATTCATTTGGATGTTTAATTGTGTGATTTTGTATGAAGCTATAAGGAGCATGATATAAGAATTAGACATAAGCCTGCACCAATTGTTGCATTTTTACCTGAAATATAACTGTCTGACTAATCTAAATACCTACATTCAAATGTGGGTGTTAGCACTTCTAAGCCCCAATTTCTCAGTAGGTCCTCGATTTAGTATATAACTGGACACATTTAAATCACACAATTGCTAACGCAATACACAAAACCACGAGATGACACAACACGACTAACACCGAAACAACACAACGGAACAACCTCGTCCCTGTTAGCGGGTTGGCGCCGATAATAACACTGGGATGATCCCCCTGTTCTTTCTTTTTACGTTAATTGAATCGGGACATCAGTCCCGCCGAATACTGATTATAGTTCAGCGAACAAGGCCCATTGAAACAAAATTAATTTTTATCAGATGGATTATCACGAACTGCTGTTGCAGTAATAATTTTTGTACATTGAATAGATTGTGTGCTTTTCTTAAATGAAACGTAGGGTAAATTTCGAAAACAAAAGAATGTTTTGATTGCATATTATGTCAATACTGTCATTAGAAGAATTATACGTATTGTTAGAACGAATATAAAATTATTTTGAATTTATTGGCGTATACCTGTGATTACTTCGAATATAAGGATTGAATTCTTTCAGTGACATGGATTTGAAACAACTGTAAATATATTTAAAACGATGGAAAACCATCCAAATACTAACAATTAATTGGAAACGCAACAGCATTTTTTTTCTGTGCATGCACTAAGCCAGTCTAGTTTAGTAATAAATCTTACTCTTCGACTTTAGCTTAGCTGGATCGGGATGTTGTGACCTTGTAGTTACGGTTAGTTTAGAACGTCACTTCAAAGATACCTGATAAATCTCTTCAAAAGAGGGTTGTCACCTATGTTGCCTGGTGATAGATAGAGCTGCTCTGTGGGAATTAAAGAACCCAAATAGACATTTGGTTTTATCCAGAAGGCTTTGTAGAAACAAGATTACCTCACCAATATTTGCATGAAATGTCGAAATCCAATCATTTTCTCAGAAAAATCGGAAAAATGAAGGGTACCGGCTGGATTCGAACCAGCGTCTCCGGCATTCTAGGCCAGCGCTTTACCAACTGTGCCACGGTACTCCGCACCACAGCCGATATACAACGCCTACGAGCTGATATCGACACCACCGACACCCACCACTCCCCCGTATCCTCCTGCGAACCATGTATTTCAGTCATCCAGAGACATCTAGTCGGCAGTTGGGTGAGTGTGAATCTCTCACCGCTGTTTGCACGACAGGTCTCTATGTTACTGGAAACTACGACTGCTTAGTCGGCCAGGATTTCATGGGATGAAGGGTACTTGCTTACTTCGGAAGATGGAGATGATTCCAATCATTTGGTTCACAGAAAAATCTGGAAAAATGAAGTGTACCGGCTGGATTCGAACCAGCCGGTAGGTCCAACGGTGCCCTTCATTTTTCTGTAAACCAAATGATTGGAATCATCTCCATCTTGCGGAGTAAGCAAGTATCTTTCATCAAATGTCGAAATGTTATGATCTGCGCAAAGCTTCCACCACAGCTTATAGGTAATACCATATTTCTTGATTGTCGCTTCTGACAGGTATGCCCAATCCAAGCTTAGTTTGGAATTGGACATAAGCATTATCCTTCTTTAGAATATTTAAAGGAATAATGTTCCTAGCTTCTGGGTTTAGAGTTCGTGGAGCTAATAATTGGAAGTTGGACGGAATTTTGTACTTCTGTGCTACAGAGTTATACTCCGTGTCTGTCAGCCCATGTGTGACGAGCTTTGACCACCGCGATGCCAAGGCGATGCGAATCTTAACGCCGTCAGTCTCCTGGTTTTGTGAGTCATCTCCCAATGTACATAGTACTTCCTCCGGTTGCTCAACGTCGTCGTCCAGGACCACAACGTTCTGGTCCTGTGTATCTATTCTCGCGCGACACTATTCCCCAGTTGGGAGCAAACAGAGCGTGAGCGGCAACGCCGCCGAGGCGAAGCATCGTCCGCCTGCAGCTGTGATGTCTGTGAAGGCGCTGGACAGTGTTACCAGATTTAGCAGAATTCTGCGATTTTAGCAGAATTAGGTCCAAAATTTATGGTCTAGCAGATTGTCTCGCAGAATTGAAAATATAGCAGATTTTAGCATAATTGTATTGTATCTCCGCAGAGAATTAGCAGGATTAGACATTAACAAATTATCTGCGTTTCACTTGGGTAGTCACGCCAGAAATGATAAAAAACTCTACCATTCATAAATAATGTATGATTTCTTCTTGCTATGCTGGCAACTTTCTGTACAATTTAGGGGAATCGCCTATAAATAGATTCCGGAACTCGGCGATGCTATAGTGCAGGAAATATTTCCTTGCGGTAAATATTTGCATTTAGCAACTCATTTGCTTTAATCAGACTGCCGCCCCCTCTCCATCAGGGCATACTTTTTAGAAGGTCTAAAAGGGACTTAAAATAATGTATTGACTCCGAATAAATTGAGTAAAGCAGTAGCCGATCTGTTAGAATCGGACGGAAGTTCCTTCATCAATCAATACAGAAAGATTTTGGGGTCACACATTTCTAAAATGAACAATGCTGATGGAACTAAAAAGTATCCGAATTTAGTTGTTTTTGCAAAGGCCATAATGATTCTGCCTATGTCAAATACGGCTTGTGAGCGCCTATTTTCAAAAATAAATAATATTAAAACTGACCTGCGGAACAAATTTAAAAATGAACATGTTGCTGCCATTTTACATGTGAGACAGGCAGTAAAAGAACAGGGTGGATGTGTAAATTCTATTCCATCAAATAGTATGATAAGAGGCGCTCAAAGTCTCGACGGTTTTATATAAAAATAAGGACACCATAGAAAAGTAGTTTATTATTTTGTGTGAATTGTTAATAAATATTTTACAATATTCTTGTTTTTTTTATACAAATATTCGGTTATCCTGTAGGGGCACCGCTTGAACCCACGTAAGGACCAATGGTTTGCGCAAGACTCAGATATTCGCCATACAGGCATACATCGAATATCGAATATGAACAATATCAATTAGACAAAAACGTGGCAACGACGCCTCCAAATTGGAGAGATCGGTCGTGCGCGAACGTCGGCGCAGAAGTCAGCTAATGGCATAATGGTCACATATTTTGGTGCGTGGTGCCCCTAAAGTGCAGGATAACCGAATTTTCATACGAATAACTGACTTAATAAGTCAGCTGAATTTTGGCATAAAAAAAATAAAAGTTAGCAGATTTTAGCAGAATTTAAGCGAGCCGTTTAGCATATTGTTCAATTTAAATCTGGTAACACTGGCGCTGGATAGAGTGAGGCAGTGAGGGAGACGGAAGATCGCGACGTGATCGCTTGCCTTGCCATGCATGCGTTCCACACGGCAACGCGAAACGCGATCTCTGGCGTACATGATCTCGCTTATATTTTCGGTAAAACGAAAACCTCTCCAGTTTCTTTAAGCGTTTTCGGTTTTCCCCATATGAGCTACGTCCATCGCTGCTGGAAGAACTGCGTGTACGCTTCCTATGCTTTCCATATTGCAATGACAAGAAATGGTAGGATTGTTAGTTTTGATACTTTTGATGTCGATACCTTACCGACGGCGCGTCGTACCTTGAGGCTTGAAGTCGGAACGACGGCGACGGTCGATGTGCGCTGGTCAAGCACAAAAAGGCGAACGACCGGAATGTCCGTAGGCGCCGGCACCGTAGGCGGGGTAAGAGTGGTAAGACCATGACGTAAAGGTTGTCCATTTGAGAGAAAAACTCGAGAGTCGCTCTCGAGAGTAAGCGCCGGTGCACACCTGCGGCTGTTTACCGTCCGGCGCCGCAATGGCACCGGAATTGCGGTATGAAGTACTAAGCGATAGATTGAAACATGCACATTGGTGTCCGGCGCCGCTGCGGTGCCGTACGATCGCGGTGCGGCTGTTTCGAGCCGTCGATATCTTTGGAACCGCAACGGCACCGCAACCGCATCTCCGGGTCTACAGTACTGCACGATGGCATGTGAAGACAATCTAGATGTAGAACTGTTTATATACTAGATTCACCCAACAGAAAAAGTTAGTGTAAACAATGATCTATGCGTGATAGGTATGTCATCATGCGGTATCCATACTGATTGAATGATAACCGCTAACCCTATTGGCTCTAATTGGGCGAGCCTCTCTACACAGCCAATGAAATTGCATGCAAGTGTGAGTGAGACAGCCATTCAACGCCCGGCGCGCCGCGCCGCCGCCGCTTGAACAGGTGTGGACTTGTTTAGTGTTTTCCATACAGCGATCGATTGCGCATCGAAATACATTTAATTATTATTAGCGTAAATATTTGAATTATGTTTGACACGGACACAGCTGGAGAGATCGATGATATCTGCTTTACACCGCCAAAAAGAGGGCCAAAAGACTGCATCTCAGTGCTGCTGAGAAGCAAATAATTTTAAATATTTATAAAAACCAAATTCAACAAAATGCCGATTTAGCGATTGAAGAAATTGTATTGAAGGTAGCTGAAATTTCGGGTGTGAGTCGATCAAGTGTATACAGGATCATCAAGGAATATAAATGTAATCATTCTCTATCAGAAAAATAACATTTTCCATATCATTCAACAATGGATAAATGCGTCAAGGTTAGGAGTACTCGAAGCACCTCGTTCTTCTCGTTCAAGCAATAAACTGTCTCTCGGCCGTTTTACGAACCGAAAATACAGTCCTTTAAGTAACTGGTAAAACGTCGTTCTCTTAAAATTCGGCATGTCTGTATCATCATTCATTTCTTTCAGTATTTTGTCGATGGTTGGTAGTTCATTTCTGAAGAAATAATTGTGTACTTTTCTTCTGATCCCAGTCCTGTCCAAATAGTCGATTGCTTTGGTCATTTTTTTTTCTTTTGAGATAAGATTCTAGCACCGACAGTGATTTATTACTTTTACATCCCTAAATAATCTTGTATACACTTGACCAACTCACTCCTGAAATATCACCATCCTTCCATACAACTACTTCAAACACTAAATAGAAATTTTCGTGCATTTGGTTTTTGTACATATTCAAAATGATTTGTTTCCATCCACATTGATGATTCAATTCTGGATTTTTTTTGTTTTTCGATAATTACTCCGCTGTCAGTGAACTAAAGCTAGAAATAAAACAGTTCGGCCTATTCCAACCAGACAGCATGTAACCTGTAATCTATAACTTGGAAACTATCGTCTAGATTGTGATAAAATTTTGACACCATATCACTACGATGGCAGATATGGAAAAAGTATACTGCAATCGATTCTAATACTTTCGTCGCCTATCGGCGTGAGAAGTAAAAGCAAACACGAGCCCTTTGCTATCGCTGCTTCCTGTTTATGTTCGACTTCCCGCAAGTCAATATTAATAATTAATTTCCCTTTGTCACAGCAGTTAAGTTCCGGCAATGATATAAATGTTCACTTTCACTTATGATGAAGTTGCATGGAATGTTCCATGCCAGATTTTTCACTAATTGTTTGCAGTTTAGTAGTTTCCCTTTCCGATTTCCTTGTATTTTAGATATTTTGTTTTGCCTAATAGATAATATGGACAACTTGATGACTGTATATTTATGTGAAGAAATCCTAAAATAACAACATGCAAATCATTTTTGAAATAACTGCTAGCATCCAATTACGCTGTCGTAACCATAACTTCTGTGGCGGGGAAGCAATATTATAATTATTATAGTACTATTAGATGAACGCAAATTGTGTTCCCATTTCATATTAATGTTGTACCTATATATTCTGTGCCAATATATAAGTATTTTTTATTTCTTGTCAATTTCTAACTTTTCAACGGATAATCAGATATAATAAAATTATCAAGTGATACATTAATCCGGACCTGTAATCGGTACCTGTTTTAGAGAGATAACGCTTCGCCGCGTTTAATCACGTACAGAATGCGTGTCTTTGTTTATATGAGATTTTTCTGTTGGGAGAATCTAGTATAGACAGTATTAAGAATTATCCAGAAATGTGGAATATTGTCTCTGAAATGTACCACGACCGTGTAAAAAAGAGGAGTGCATGGATCAAGATTTGCGTAACTTTCTCGAAGGCCTTTGAAGAAAAGAATTCTGGGATCGTATCTTACACGAAATTTTCACTGAAAGTCCATCAAATGAGAAATGCTCGTTCGAAAGTAATTAAAAAATGTATCCGGATGTGCTTAAATCCGAAAAGGATGTAACAAATCTACCTCTCGTCAACTCCATAAACGGGCGTACCCAATATCTTCAGTTACTCTTCAAAATAAAGTATTTGTACATTAGGTAAGCAAAAATCGCACGCTTCCTTCTATGTACTTCCATGTTGACGTCTCGAGCGACACGGATTCATGCGGTGCCGTTACAAAACCGTAGGTAGTGTGCAGCCAAACTCGCGGTGCCGCAACGGCTGGACGGTAAACAGCCGCAAGTGTGCACCGGCGCTAATTCTCGCAGATGGACACAGTTTCGCGATCTACTTTTCGACAGCACTGATGCACTCTCAGACAGCGGACAAGTTGAGACCTGCTCGCAAGTGATGCAAGTGGACGGCGTGATTCTCTGTAATCTGAGAGCAACTATCATAATTTGAATGAAATTCGTATTGTGAGAGTGCTCGCAAGATGGAAGGAAAGAAAGAATGGCCTATTCTGCCTATGGTGCAAACAGGTATCCGAAATAAATATTGCAAACTGCTATAGGAATCTCCTGCAAAATATAAGCATTTGTAAAGTATATTCACACAAGGCACCTATTTTTTTATAATAGCTGACGCTAAAAATCATAATGTGACCATTATGCGTTCGTAGACGGAAATAGCTTCTCGCATTTTCGTACCTATCTCTTTTCGCTATTGATGGTCCAACTTGGTCTATTAAATACTGAACCTGCACTGCATTCATACGGACGAAATTGCGAAATTGTTGTGCATCCTCGATTTGCAACTCCCTTGCGACTTGCGAGTGTAGAGCTTGCACCTAACACGTGGACACGGTTTTGAGAGCACTGTTGCTATAACTCTCAGCGAGTCGCTCTCGTGGAGCTTTCTGAGAGTAAAAAGTCGTTAAGTACTCTCAAATGTACAAGCAACTGAGATCAGCTATCGAGAGTAGCTCTCGTGAGTAACTCTCCAGTGGACACCTACCATAAGATGGTAGGGTCGGTTGGTTACTAGGTTATACAGGAACATAGACGTGGCGCGGGAGGGGATCTTTGGCTTTAAAACGTTGTGGCTGGTAGTACGACAAGGCGAACTACGTGGTCAAATAATCCACGTCAACATCTTTGGACTGGACGCTGAATTGGCGAAGTATAATTGTAGTTACAGATGTTTGTTTACTAAATCTTAAAGCTTTGGCTAAAAATGTAGAAGATATAGGTATTATGGTATATCTTTCAACAGTTGAATGATAAACCTTTTTTGCACATGTGACCTATAAAACGTTTTTACAGTACCAAAAGTAATAATTTTTTTCATCACCTTAATAACCCTTTCGCGCTTTAGACTTGCAAATTCGCATGCAAAGTCGCATGCAAATTTCACTAGACACTTGAATTTTGTATTTATGTCTTGTGGCTAGTTTCATCAATTTTATACCACAATTCAAATTAATTATTCACTTAGTTAAGTTAAGAGCAAGAAGCTCGTAGAGATTTCATAGAATATCTGTTGTACCTCGTATCTGATTGATCGAACTGAAATCAGAGCTTAAATTTTGAGGATTTTTTTGATGTTAATAATATTTGAATATTTTCTCAAACACTAACATAAATTTGATATATTTTCAATATTGCAGTATTATGGTAGGACTTTCTAAGACTTATCTCAGACTAGCAATGATTTAATGGAAGTAATTGATCTACTTTAGTATTCTTAAATCCTCACAATGTAAACGACATTATCTAGTTTATAACTCTTTCAGGCGTACTTCTGAAAGTATGTTCAACGGAGCTTTCACTCCATATTCTGTAGTTCTAGAACTGCATGGACTAACCCATTGTGTCTTTTATGGTCAGCCTTCCGCAAACGCTGAAAGCCTATGGCGCTGTAGACGCGCTGCGAGACGATAAGTATCGGTGCACGTTAGATTTGAAATGCTGCAGGCTGTAGCCATCGGGAAACAGATTCCCCGGTAGCTCATTCCACAGTGTCGAAATTCTCCAAAAGAAAGAATGCTGGAGGAGACTGGTTCAGGCAGTAGGGACCTTGACCTGGCAAGGATGAGCTCGCAAAGCCTCTCTAGTGTTCCTCATGCGGACAGCCTTTGGTGTTATTATCTGGGAGAGCTCACTCGAACATCTTCCTTGATAGAATCTGTAGAACAGGGATAGGTCAGCCACCCTTCTCCGATGTTCCAGGTTGTGGAGGTCCTTTGTGAGGTTAGGCAAACCGATTAATCTAGTTGCTCTCTTCTGGATATTGTGTTGGTAATAAATGTTTCCCATAACTATTTTCAGTTATACATTCGTGATATAGTCTAATGATATATTGTGAATTAAACACTTTATCGAGACAAGAACCACCAGTACACAGGCCTACGAGTGGCGGGTGGCCTTGGGTCCTGCCCACCTTATATCCTCAGGTTCAAAAACCTTGAAGTGCCTGTGATACCCAAGGGCTTCGCAGCAACATAGAACGTGTGCGGAGGATTCCTACTCCTCGCCACAGCGACCCTTGGGTATAATACCTGACAGTAGGGTCGCCACCAGAAAATTGTACAGGGGGAGGCGACTTACTTAAATTGAGTGCTCAAATAAGGTGCAGTGGGGACGAATTTGATGTCTGCTTATACAGCTTTCATCTTCGCTGCTCCGGAGGGGGGGGCACGCTCCCCCCTGCACCCCAGTGCTGGCGCCCATGCCTGACACTGGTTAGAGGAGCGAGGATCGGCAGAGGCGGCTCGTCCATAAGAGCACATGAGCACGTGCATCTCCAAAAATTTTTAAAAATAAAAAAACTATTTTTTATCCTGCCTGAACCACCCTAATATTTTTTGTACGCAAATGGCAATTATGGTTTTCTGGTGTGTCCCGACTAGAGCCGACTATTCAGCTGACGTGACTGCCCTTCGGCAATCGCACGTGCGGTAGTGAAGGCGGGGCTTACCCATATTCTTGGTATGTATTCCTACCAGCGGGGAAAGGGGGTATAGCAAATTTTAATAGGATGAGGCGCACATTTTTCTTATGCTCCTTTGTCTGCTTTCCAAGTAATCTCAGTGCCGTTCGCAAGGTTCTATGTTGTAATAACTGTTCGAATTAGTATACTGCTGCATATGAACCGTTTTACGCTATAGTACTTACGAAATAATTTTAGCTCTATAATTTATTAGAGCAAAATATTGGAAGAAAATAGATGGAGTTTCAAACTTTAATGAAGCTGTTATTGACAAATTTACTTCAAATACGAACTGAAGGATGGTGATAGACAATGTTTAAACCGTTAAACATTTAAACAATATACACAACAATGAAACATCGTAAAAGCTTTTATTTCAGGTCTAGATATGCTTTGAATGAATATTTTTATCATATTTTCTTTCTCATTTGTATCTACCCTTTGAAATCCAAAAGATATTTTGATGTTCAACGAAAAATTCACCTTGGTTCAGGAAAGGGGGTAGCTAGTGTGCCCCAGACTCCAATGACCACGAGCCGCCACTGAAGATCGGTAAATTTTTCCAGCACATCCATCACAACCCGTTCGCCACCCATGGTGTTTAAAAACGACTCAATTTCCTTTTGTGTGCAGAACGCTCACTCCTCCACCTGCTCCGTTTTCGATACGAACTGAAATTTCAATTAAAACTGCAATCCGGCCTGCCGCGTCAGAATTCGTGGCGGCAGAGGCGAAGACGTAAGCTGCCACGCTCTGCAAAACATTTCGAATATTTCAATTTTAGAACAGCCTCTATCATCCCCCTGTTCATCGGAAACAGCTCCACAAAGGATATTGAAAAGAACTCTATTTGTTCTTGACCGAGTTTGTAATACGAGACTTATATATGTCTGTGCGTAGGATGCGGAAAGCCACGTGGTTTTGCCTTGACCTACGACTAGTCAATCCGTTTTTACCCGTTGTTCAAAACAACAGTTCAAAAATCAAGAATATTAACTCGGTACTCTGTAATCCACCCCGTGTGGGGGCGGGTTAGAATATCTCCCATCGTATATCCTGCGTGTCGTAAAAGTCGACTAAAAGGAACCGAACTACTGTCGGTATAAGCCAACCAGTAACGTCTTCTCAACCAACAGCTTTGAGTGGACGAGTTGAGAGGAGTCAGGACACCTTCTTGTCCTTGGGGTGAGAAATTGCCCCTAAAGGCGGATGAACCAGTAGATACCATCTGGTCGGCAGCATGAGGATGCAGAAAGCAAATGGGAAACTACTGCATTAAAGATCTTAAAGATATCCCAAGAGAAACTCGTAAAATGAGTAAATGCATTTTACGATTCACAACATGTCTGTTAAGACATTGTGACTATGATGATGACTCTGTAATCCTATGAACACTTGAACTCTCCCAATTTATATTTATTTTATTAAGCGTATGACCTGCATTACAATAATTCATATGATGATCAGGTCTGAGTAAATTGCTTGAGAAAAGTAGGGGAGTATGATTACTACAACTACCTTCCTTAAAAAGGTAGGTAATTTGTGCATTTCAGAAAGGTATGGAGCAATAAAAGCTCATTACGAATGCACAGCGACTATAGAGTGCGTGATCGGTCACGAGAGCGCGCGGTTTGATTTTTACCTGTTTACAAAAAGGGTGCCTTCATCGGCACCGGTCACTTGCGCTCCGGAAGAAAATTAAGCTTGGATATTCCTAATGACCACAACCCTTTTATTCTTGCGAACCTTCATCTGTTTTTTTATGACTTGCGGTAGCTTCCAGTTACTTCTTAGATTATTTAAATGACGACCCGTTATTTCCACCACATTTGTTGGCATCTTGTACAGCTACGGTGGATCAAACGACCAACTGTTGTGAGGCTTTTCATAGCCATTTCAGTTCAAGTTTCTACCATTCTCATCCAGATATATACAAATTTCTTTCTGTGTTAAAAGATATGCAATTGTGAACATATATTTCAACAGCATAAATATTCAACGTAAATTTACCAATTGCGAGTCATCTAAGCGCATGAAGTATGTTGCCAATTTGATTGAGATGTATAAAAATGGAGCTCTTGCCTGATATGAGCTTGATAGAATTGTAAGCTGTAATTATTATAAGAAATAAATTCTTTAATCTGTAGATTACTTGATTTTACTTCCCACACCGATAGGTGAGGGAAGTATTGTGATCGCGAAAATTTTCGATTTTGAGATAATACGTGTTTTGGACGTTTTATGATGTCTACATAACGAAAATCCACGTCACTCATTTCCGTCGGTCTGTCTGTCTGTCTGTCGGTCTGTCGGTCTGTACGCGTTCTTCTAGCCACGTAATCTCAATAACCGCTGCATGGATTGTGATGAAATTTGGGCAGCGATATGCTGTGGGTCCGTAGTAGGTAATGTTCATATAATTTTGGAAATCGTTATACGAGGGGCGGAGTAATTAGCAAAAAACAAAAAAAATCAAATATGCCTCAAACTTCGTTTTTAGGCATTTTAGGGGTTCCTGGTCATTTTCTACTTTTTTTGGGTGGGGGTTAAATTGGGGTGGTTGGGGGGTGGGGGGTTGTAAATCTCAAAAATGTGTTGTACTAATAATAGACTATCCATTGACCTGTAAAAGAAAGACCCAGCGGCATAATACCCTTTTTTAGGCCCATCCGAACATTGCCTTGCCTATTCCAGAAACCAAGGGACTTAGAATCTTCTGATAAATACATAGAAATATTGCTTTAGATCGTTCTGTATTGAGGAACGTAAAAGTTATGGAATTAATTTTAATGAAACTTTGTCACAGTATTACTACCGCGGCGAGGATAGAAAACGCGTATGTTTTGGAAAAATCGTGTCAGTGGCGGCGCTGCAAAAATAAAAAAAATAAAAACGCCTCAAACTTTGCTTTTAGGCGTTTTAGGGGTTCCTGATAATTTTCTACTTTTTTTAATAACAAGTGAATCAATCAATTCGCTGGATTCAAAACATCTATGTTTTATTTAAATACATCGAGTTTAATTAAATTTTCAACGTTTCAAGGAATATAAGTTTAAATTAACTTTTCACTTAATTCTAAATGAATATTATCAGTATTCGACAAGTTAGAAAAGAACCACGTGATGCAAATAAAGCTGACAGAAGATGCTGCTAATCTATATTACGCATTACAATTTATTTCAGTCAATAATATTACGACATAAGTAAACGAGAACCGCCCCGCGCGCTTGTGTCCACATACCTGCCTATTATCCAAAATATTTTGGAGGTTTCTGACCAGTGGGATTAGGACAAATCTGACCGCGGCGCGCTAGTGTCCTATGGCGTATCTGGTGATCGAAATATTTTGCGCGCTTCTGACCGGTGGGATTAGGACCAATCTGACCGCGGCGCGCTAGTGTCCTATGGCCATAGAGTGACCCAGCCAATACTTAAGCCATTTTTCATTAGTACAAAAAAGTTTTCCCGATGAATGATCACCACTTTTATTTAAAAAACTTGCGACAATTGTTTCGACACACAGTGTCTTTATCGTGTCTTTATCATGTTTGATAAAGACACTGTGTGTCGAAACAATTGTCGCAAGTTTTTTAAATAAAAGTGGTGATCATTCATGGAAAATACTTTTTTGTATTAGTATGGATCTCCATCCATTACAAAATTCTTTCCTTTTTATCAATTGCAGGTAGCGCAACCCGAGTTTGGGACAATTAAAGGGTTTTGGCTATTGTTATCTATAATACTGAAAATGCTGTACCAAAGACGTGCAGGTAGGATACTTGTAAAAAGGAAATAATTTTACTTAGGGCGTACACACAGCGAACAGTGGCGGCTCGTGGAACATCAAAATATCTTTTGGATTTAAAAAGGTAGATATAAACGCGAAAGAGAATATGATAAAAATATTTAAAACATATTTAGGTCTGAAATAAAAGCTTTTACAATGTTTTATTACTGCGTATATTGTTTAAACGTTTTACGGTTTAAACATTGCTTAAGTCCATCATTCACTTCGTATGTGAAGGAAATTTGTCAATAAGAGCTTCATTAAAGTTTGAAATTCCATCTAAATTTTTTCCATTTTTTTGCTCTAATAATTTATAGAGCAAAAATTGTTTCGTAAATACTCCACCGTAAAAAAGATTCATATTCAACAATATACTAATTCGAATAGTTATTACAACATAAAACCCTGCAGACGGCACTGAGGTTACTTGAAAAGCAGACAAAAAAGCACAAGAAAAGTGTGCACCTCGCCCTATTAAAATTTGCGATACCCCCTTTCCCCGCTGGTAGGAATACATACACCTATTCACATTTCACTTGCGCCGCGTCAAAACAAACCCGGGGTCTGGGATGTTCAAATCGCAGCCCTGCTAGTTTTCTATTGCCCATAAGTACCTCGAGGCTGGCATGCGATGATATGAACAGGTCGCATCGGCACAAATTATTGTAAATACTTCATAATTTTCGGAGACATTGCAAAGAAAGTGAATTTTCATAAAGCTTTTTTGCAGGGACTTTCCACTGGATTAAAAATCCGTCAGGTATGTACAACCCTTTTTATTAAAAAAATTGTGTTTCATTTAAAAAATTATGACCAGGTTTCACATAAATTACATCAAATTAATTGGTTGAATATGTCTAATCTCCAAATAATCTTTCTGTTTTCATCCAAAAAATAATTAATATGTCTGTACCACCGTGTTCCAAAAACAAACTTATTTTCATATAAAATTTACATGAAGTCAATACCCGATCAATTCATTTTTTATCTATGCCTAAAGGCAAAACCTTACTTTCCCAGGGCATACTTCTCTCCATAATAAAACAAGTATCAATCTTCAAAAAGCGCGCTGAACCCTTGTTTATTGATAACACAGGGTAGGTTCAAAGAGAGTAACAGAGATAATGAGGAAGTGATTATTAGAACTAAGGGAATTTCAAACCAATTGGTCTAGGAAAGGAAATACCTGATCCAAAATGTAGAAGAGGTTTCTTCGGATTTTGGGATAGATTAATGCAAGAGGTCTTTAACTCAAAGAGCCGACGTTTCGGCGTTTATTTTACGCCTCCTTCAGGGCTATTGGCTATAAAATAAACGAAATGTCGGCTCTTTGAGTTAAAAACCTCTTGCATCAATTTATCTCACAATCCGAAGAAACCTCTTCTACTGAAAAAACTGGGATAAGAATTACTTTCAACTTGATGCAAAATGTACCTATAGTTCTTAGTATTTATTCATAATTTTACACCTGGGTGCATGATCTATTAGCCTTAGCCCTTATACACTTACTCAGGTAGTTCGTAGCCAAAACTTTTCGGTAATCCCCTTATAATTCTCCTTATAACTTACCTTCGTTGGACCTACCGCGATTTTTGCATATATTATTACTTATTTCAACCATAAATTGTATGCATTTGTAACCGCAAACTCCATCTAATAATAATTAGATTCAATTTTTCAGGGAAAGGCCATATGCCATATTGGAAGCAAAGACGGCTGTGTATCAAATGCTTTGTGGGCCTTCAATTCTAGAAAATCAGGTGGTCATGGATAAGGCATGACCGGAGAACTGGTTCTCGAATACACTGCCAAAATGCTAGGATAACTGTTTTATTGTATTAGGTAATGCCCCATATCACTCGAGAAAAAAATGCCATAAACAGCTTTCAGAAAGTCTGAGATACAGGGATGGTTGAGAAAAATATAGCATTCGATGAAACAATGCTGAAAGTAGAACTTCTGCAAATTGTCAAACGACACAGAGAGCAGTATGATAAGTTTATTATAGACGAGATGGCTAAACATCAAAATAAAATTCTTCGCCTTCCTCCATACCACTGCGAGCTGAATCCAATTGAATTGATTTGGGCAGAAATTAAGCAATACGTTGCACCAAAAACACCACTTTTAAATTTCAGGACATGAAAACTCGTTTTCACAAAAGTGTATCATTGATAACCGCTGAAAAATGACAGCGGTGTATCAAACATGTCCGCCAAAAGGTGGAAAAAAATATGTGGGAGATGATAGGCAACATAGATGACAGACAAATGGACCAATTTATTATTAATCTGGATGAAGACAGCTCCTCGAGTTTGTTGGTTTAATCTTAAGCTTCCTGTTATTTATAAGGTATTTTACATGTATTATTTATACAGGGTTATTCACGTTATTCGACACGGAGCATTATGGCTAAAGTATTTGATAAAAAAGAAAATAATAACTTCGGATGGATGGAGACCTTTAAAGGCTACATTTTAAAAATATTTTCATGTTATACAGGGTGTCCCAAATGCACGAAATGTATCAAAGTTATGTCTTTTTAAATGGACCACCCCGTATATTATTGCATATTCAGATTCCTGGTGAATTCTAGTGTGACTTTATGTATCATACACGGGACCTAAAGCGAACCGTTTAGGTGTAAATCACCATTTTTGTTATATGTAGATATCAGGAAAAAATTGAATATCGCAGAGATTGTAAAATATGGAAGGCTGTGACTTTGCAGTATTCCTAAGCATAAAATGCGTCAGCTTTGATGAGACTGTCAAATTTAAATTACGTTTATGCTTCGAGAAATCGGGCGATTAATTAAGGAAACTTCGATCAGCGATAACTTGATTTTTTCAAATGGGAATGCCTAATTTTTTTTATACGGTTAAACGTAGAATTTGACAACCTTACTAATAATGTAAGGTTGTGAATATCAATCTCTGGTAGTTTTCATTTAATTTTAAATTTTCAAACAAATCGGCGATTTTCAATTTTCCTACCTATAAGCAATGTAGCAGGCCATGAATTATAAACAAAAACCTGTTCAGGTAGAAGAAAACAACTAACTTAGCTGAAAAATACACACTAACTAGACTAAAGGGACAAAATTATAAAAATTCCTTACAACAAATCAACTCTACCAGAAACAACTGCGATAACATCTCTAAGGTCAAAGAGAAGCTGGAGTATGGCAGTAATAATATTTTTTACAGTCTACTGGCTACCGCAATTTACTAGAGGTTAAAAATTTCCAAGACAATTAAAAACCCTGATATGAAACAAAAACAACAAGCGACTGTTGCTCCAGCACGCAACCATCAGTCATATGTAATGGTGTAAAAAAGTACTAATTTGCGTCGAAGTCGATACCTCTGACTGATGGAGCCCTTCTATTTTTCAATATCTATTAGCCATATTTCAAAAAAGGAATAATGATAAATCAGATTTAAATTTTCTGCCATTTAAGTTATGTCTTATAATTTGAACAAATTTTAATTCATTCTTCATTTTCTGCGATCCTGCTAACAGGTACTGAAGAATTTTCTGAACTCCAGTCAGAGGTACTTTTGACTTGAGTTTTGACAGAATTGCAAACTTTTTCATATCATTAAATGTGAAATTTTATTATGACAATAATAAACTGCTTAAAACATTCTCTAGTAGTTTTTATTTTATTTCAAAATTTTTAATGGTTTTGGAAATTGCCAATCTCTAGTACATTGCAGTGGCTTGTAGGCCATGAAAAAATCCATTTCTGCCATACTTTAGCTTCTCTTTGACCAAAGATATGTTACCGCCATTTTTTCTGGTTAGACTTTGTTTGTTGTGAGTAATTTTTATAATCTTGTCCCTTTAGTCTAGTTCGTGTGTATTTTTCAGCTAAGTTAGTTGTTTTCTTCTACCTAAACAGGTTTTTGTTTATATTTCATGGCCTTGCTACGTTGCTTATAGGTAGGAAAATTGAAAAACCCCGTTTTGTTTGAAAATTTAAAATTAAATGAAAACTACTAGATATTGATATTCACAACCTTATATCATTAGAAAGGGTATCAAATTCTACGTTTAACCCTATACAAAAAATTGGGCATTCCCATTTGAAAAAATCAAGTTATCGCTGATCGAAGTTTCTTTAATTAATCGACCGATTTCTCCAAGCATAAACGTAATTTAGATTTGACAGTCTCACCAAAGCTGAAGCATTTTATGCTTAGTAGTACGGCAAAGTCACAGCCTTCTATATTTTACAATCTCTGCGATATTCAATTTTTTCCTGACATCTACTTATACCGAAAATGGTGATTTACACCTAGACGGTTCGCTTTAGGTCCCATGTATGATACATGAAGTCACACTAGAATTCACCAAGGAATCTGAAGATGCAATAATATACGGGGTATTCCATTTAGAAAAACATAACTTTGATACATTTCGTGCATTTGGGACACCCTGTATAACATGAGAATATTTTTAAAATATAGCCTTTATGGGTATCTATCCATCCGGGATTATTATTTTCTTTTTTATCAAATACTTTAGCCATAATGCTCCGTGTCGAATAACGTGAATAACCCTGTAAATGTGCATATTAAGATAACTAAAGTAATTAATAATTATATGTTTTATAAGTTTTTAATAAACAACACGTTTTCATATTTTTGTTAATTACTTAGATATTTCAGAGAGTTTAAACTTTGTATTTGTAAATATGTGCGACATCTGATGATATAACTGAATACACGTTCAAATACTACTTACAACATATGCCGCAGTTTTAACTTGAATTCGCAAAAGTATGTATGTTCAATTAATAAAGAAGGCATACATGAAAAATAAATATTACCATGGAATCATTCTTTTTTTTATTTTTAACGCTAGGTAATTAAGGGCAGTGCGGCCGTAGACAATTTTGGCGTTGGGAATACTGTGTTTTGACGCGGCGCAAGTGAAATGCGAATGGATGGGTAAGCCCCGCCTTCACTGTACGAGCGATTGCCGAACAGCCGTCGCGTCAGCTATATATTCGACTCTAGTCGGGTCACACCTGAAAACCCTAATTGCTATTAGCGTACAAAAAAATATTAGGGAGGTTTTGGGCGTGCACGTGCTCATGGGTTCTCATGGACGAGCCGCCTCTGACAGCGGAGCAGGTTTGCCTGTAACTGCAAGCAGTGTTGCCACAGCCGACTTGTTTTGGGAGGGTGAAATCGTATTAGAAAAGAACGAGATCGCGGTTGGAAGAGCGAGATTTCAAAAACACCTGAGCACAATCATTGAATAGTGCAATGAATAACGGTTATTGTGGGCATAATTTCAAAATTGGCAAAATACCTGTTTGTTCGTTCTTCCATAGAAGATATCGTGATGTGAGTTGTAAGGTAAGTATCCAGTTGAGCCAGAAAGTTTATTTATAACATAACATTGTGTTCTGTATATAGGCAACCATGGTGATGCAGCCAAGACTGGTGCTAACACTTCTAACTCTAATCAATTAGATGAACTTACAACTTCCATTATTAGATACGCACACCTTTACACGTAGATACATAAACCCTCAGCTTACAATCAATATATTTTAGTGAAATATTTGGACTGATGAAAAAGAGCGAGACAGTGGCGTAACTTCACATTCGCCCCCCCCCCCTCCTCCCCCCCCCCCCCCGCAAAACACTTCTCGGCGCCCCCCTCAGGAAATTTTCTGAGGCTTCTCTTATCATATTATGTACCTATATATACAGGGTGAACCCTGAGTTGATTTTTTTTAACTTTGTATAGAAGTCGTTGAAACAAAAAACTTTTTCAAATAACTTTTTTCCGAAAACTGAAAAAATAAGCGAGATACAGAATCAAAAATGACTAGACTTTTGTATTAAGAGGCACCTACTCTGTTTATGTTTAGGTAGTCTTTGCTCGAATTTTTGTTTTATCATCTGGAATTTGTACCAGTCTATTAGTTCACTAGTCAGTTTATAGTAGCTCTAAATATGTAAATCCTAAAAGATTCGTTCATAATAATGTGCTGCTTTTAGGATTTGCCAATTTAAAATTAACAAAGATAAACAAAAAGTGTCTACTGCACTATCGGACAGGGGAAATGCCTAATCAATGATACAAAGATCTGAGCAAAAACCTAAACATAAACGTAGTGGGTACGTCTTGATGCACAATCCCAGATATACCTTTTGTATTCTGTAAGTATCTCACTTATTTTTCAGTTTTCTGAAAACAGTTATTTGAAAAAGTAGTTTATTTCAACGACACAGTTAAAAAGTACCAATTTAGAACTCACCCTGTATATATTAAAGAGAAAATCTTGCGGTTGTGGAAAAAATTTTGAAAGGGAGCACGGGTCACTGCATAATGTGTTAAGACTGCCAAGCTTTCAGCAATGTTTATTGCCATCTTTAGAGCTCTATCATTGAAGTTTGCTCACCAAAAAAGCAATGTGCACATACTTTTAAACCCAATTCTCAAACAAATTAAATCTCAAAGAATGTTTGGCTAACAGCTCAGGTCACACAAACAACCAAAATATCGATGTAAAATAGAAACTAAACAACGACCTTTGTTCACCCGAAATCACCCTCAAAATTACAAAATTCGTGGTTTGAAAACACATTTTTTTTCAGAAGCTCGTTGTTTAGTTTGTATTTTACATCTTTATGTTGGTTATTTGTGACCTGTGTTGTGGAAGACACCGAGTTAAATTAGCCAAAAGAGTATTTGAGGTATTCTGTCTTGCCGTATTTTTCCATTTACTGCAGATACTGTGCCGATTTTTAGCGTTTAGCTTAAAATGCAATACTGTCCCACTTTTTTATTGATAAGTATGTATCATGGAGTTCACAGGTTGAAGTATTATTTGTAACACATACTAACATACAAGGAAAGTAATCTTTTAATTTAGTACTCTTTTAGTTAGTAATGATTTTACGACCCTTCTTGTAGATTTATTACTGCCTTTTTTATTGGGTGATAGGGTCCAAATAAACACAACTTTAGCTCAAGTTTGCTAACGTTTCGAAAATTATATTTTCATCTTCAGGGCTCTAGAATACAGAAAAAAGGCAAATATATACTTTTTTTAACATTATTGGTTGTTGTTAATAAGAAGCATCAATGTAGACAATCACATTATACATATACAACAACAACAACAATATTAAAAGTATTGCTAAAACGTAAAAACACAGAATTAGAAAGGAGAACAGTCAAAAACCTGTACAATAAAGTAAATCAAAGATTCCACACCATATAATATAATTATTTTTCATGTATGCAGTTAATTACCGGATTGATGAAACAAAGCAAAAATGTAGGACTAAAAACGGGAGATAATCACAAAACAAAAAAAAAACAAAACAATCATACCCTTTGTGTTGAAAGTTGTGGTAGTTCTTTAAAATTTCAATTTTTGCTTCTTATTAACAACAACAACAACCAATAATGTTAAAAATAATGTATATATTTGCCTTTTTTCTGTATTCTAGAGCCCTGAAGATGAAAATAGAATTTTCGAAACGTTGGCAAATTTGAGCTAAAGTCGTGTTTATTTGGACCCTATCACCCAATAAAAATGGCAGTAATAAATTAGTACTCTTTTGTTGCACAAACGGTGGCGCTTGAGAACGCTGGGCCTCCAAGACTACGGGGCACCCCGCGGCTGCGGGCCCTTAGTTACGCCACTGGAGCGAGATTTGTGGAAGAGGAGCGACGGAGCGGATCAGACAAGGAAAGAGCGAGCATTGGCAACGCTGCCATGACGCCGCCTGCAAGCAGGGAAACAGCACGCAGGCACCAGCGCCGGAAGCCCGCGACCTCGCGTGAACGCTTAGTTTTCTACCTGCTTTTGTCTGTGCCGGTCGACGATGAATATCGATAAAGACTTACTTATAGCTTCAGTGTTTGAGAGAACCCCTATTTGGGATAAAAGACACAAGCTGCACTATAATCGCCCTGTTATACAAAACTATTGGGAGGAAATAAGTGCGCTTATGAAAGTAGACGGTAAGTTTATATACAATAGTTATTTGGATATATTATTCGTAAAGGGCGATTCATAAACTCGACGTTGCCGTTGCAACATAAATACATGGAAATTATTCACCGTCGCGTCCGCCGTCGCGCGTCGTCGGGTCTGCCGTTGGGCGCGCCAATCGACATACAGACGTGTTACTCTACCAAGATTTAAAAGCCATAAATCATTTCCCCCTGGGTCGTCTGGATCCGCCTGCCTGCTACCTGCCTCAGTCGTGGAACGTGAGTCACCGGGCATGGTTCGCAAATCAGTAGTGGCGATAGATTCCTCGGTATTATATAGGCGTAAAATAAAAAACTATTGATCTCATTTTGACTGTTGACTGCTTTGCCGATTGCAGGTGTTCAGTTTTTGTGGGTTTCTTACCTTGCTCGCAAAAAATGTAAACATACTCGTATGTTTCTGACTTGTACAAATACCTATTAGTTTATAGCTTATAGCATAAAACTGGTATACACGCCACTGATTTTGACCAAGGCGTGTACTACGGCAGCCATACTTCTCTTTTTATTGCCCAGCTATTTGCTTATTGGTAGGTAGACGGCCATCGTACCTGTCAGGTCGTTTTTTGGCTGAATCTCGGTACAATAAACGGATAATAACTATCTTTCAACTTTTGCCGTCCGCTGTTCCTAGCAACAGTCGCAGCCGGCGTATAAGAAAATCATAGTCGTCGCGCGTCGGTACCGGTCGTGTGATAATGGGTGCATTCAGCAGTCTCAACAGTTGCGGAGCAGCTACCAAATTTTCTGCTGAACGCGTGCGCTACCTAGCAGCTACCGTTCCAGCGGTCGCCATTTTTTGTAGCGATAGAAAAGTACGCTCACTTGGAGCGGAGCGGAATAAGCTACTTTTAACCTTGTGAGTTTCACATGTTATGACACTTGTTATACGTTATGTTGTCATATTTAAAAGAAAAGCTTCACACTTACTTTACACATTCCAAAACTTTGATACAATCTGACATATCTTTTTTTTAATAACCTCAAATGTGACCACTCATTTGACATTTCACTGAAAACTGACATGCGTCACAAACTACTTATTGTGATATCTCATAGCGTTATTCACTGGGCACATTTTAGTGCACTCCGTGCGAGTGCGGAATACTGAAAAAGTTCATCTAGGGTAACACTTTTGCACTGGGTTCTCTTCCAGTGGAATACACATCAAGAAACATCAACTTGTTTTGACAACAATCTTTGCATATATTACTACTGCTATACCATACTACTTACTCGTTTGTCTGAAAACTGTTCAATAGTTTCCATGTAATTGCTAATTCTCGGAATTTTTTCTCCGGAATTTGTTCTTAAATACAATCTGTTCAACCTCAGAAGATGAGCTGGATTCTGCCAATTCAAACAAGGAAATTTAAAAGATTGATTTTTTCGTTCACTCTACTCCAGTGACTCTCTACTCATTCTGACTGAAAATAGTGAAAATCAACTAGGTATTACTGTATTAAAAGATCGAAAGTTTAAACAGCTGAAGCACAATTGAATGATTTGAAGTTTCCCGCTCAAACCTACTATCATTTTCTTGGTTCACTTCCACGACACTCACTTTGAAATCGGTGCGAAATTATTGCACTCAGTTCGACCGCTCCGAGTGCAGAAATACCAATGAAATGCGTGCTCTTAAAAAATTTTGCTCTGGAACTGCCAGTGGAATGTAAAACAGAAATCCAGTGCAGCCCGAGTGCAACCAGTGAAAAACGCTATCAGAGCGCACAAATAATGCTTTTCAGCAGAATGCCAACTGTTGAGATGTAGAGGCTACAAAAGTAGCGGCTCCCGATCTTTCTGCTGAATGCAATCATTGTTGTTATTGTTGACGTCTAGCTGTCAAAAGGTTTCTGGGTTTTCTCAAGTTTTCTGTATTCGATAGGTATTCCATTTTCACCAGGAAAATTCAAAGATCTTTCACAAAGCCAAAAACACTGATGATAAATCGCGATATAACATATTGACAAACACGATGGGAAAGCTAGGTTAACGGCACGACATCGAGTTTATGAATAGCAGCCGTAGCCGGCGTATAAGCCAATCATAGTCGTCGGTACCGGTCATGTGATGTTGCTATTATTGTTGGCGTCTAGCTGTCAAAAGGTTTCTGGGTTTGCTCAAGTTTTCTGTATCAGGGTAGGCTATGAAATATTAAACGACACAGTCCAAATAAAACGATTCTTCAATCCTTCAAACGCATATTAGTTTTCGAGTGCCTCCGTTCTGGATATTGCTGTTCATAGTTGATATATTCTAGAGGCAAGTAGGCAATTTCTCAAAGATTCTCCTAAACACCCTCAATGGAAAAATGAATTTTTAAAGCTGGTTTCTCACACAGTGCGGAATTATTGAGCAGGTTATGAAAACTGTCAATTTTTCAAAGCCTGCCTGATAAATCTGCTTGATAATTATACATCACGCCTTCAAAATTGTTTCCCCAGCTTACTTGACTCTATTATCTCGATGATTTAGGCTTTTGACTCCATCAAATACTATCATGACCTTATAATTTACTTGTTCGTTAAATAAGAAACAAATTGGATAGTACTTTTTCAAAATAAATAAATTTCGGTACACAAATAGAAGCTATATTTTAAATTTACCGAAAAATCGATATATCTCGGAAACTGATGGACGTAGGTACAACAAG
>CATOUR010000701.1:0-27173 GCA_951848785.1 Callosobruchus maculatus | reverse complement strand
AAACAGCTAAAAACAACAGAAAGCAGGCAGATAACAGCTGTAAACGGTAGAAAATGACCAAATACAACCGAATAGAGCCAAATCCGGCTAAAAACGACAGAAAGTAAGCAGATAACAGCGCTAGACAACAGAAAACCACTAAACACAGCGGAATACAACTGAAACTAACAGAAAACAGCTCTTAGAACAACAGAAAGCAAGCAGATAGCGGCTGTAAACGGTAGAAAACGACCGAATACAACCAAACAGAACAGAAAACAGAGCATAACAACAGAAAGCAGGCAGGTAACAGCGCTAAACAATAGAAAACGACTAAATTCAGCCGAATACAACAAGAAAAGAACAGAAAATAGCTAAAAACAACAAAAAGCAGGCAGATAACAGCTGTAAACGGTAGAAAATGACCAAGTACAACCGAATAGAGTCAAATCCAGCTAAGAGCGACAGAAAGTAAGCAGATAACAGCGCTAAGCAACAGAAAACGACTAAATACGGCGGAGTACAACTGAAAATAACAGAAAACAGCTCCTAGAACAACAGAAAGCAAGCAGATAACGGCTGTAAGCGGTAGAAAACGACCGAATACAACCAAATAGAACAGAAAACAGAGCATAACAACAGAAAGCAGGCAGATAACAGTGCTAAACAATAGAAAATGACTAAATTCAGCCGAATACAACAAGAAAAGAACAGAAAACAGCTGAAAACAACCGAAATCAAGCAGATAACAACTGTTAACGGTACAAAACGACCAAATACAACCGAATAGAACAGAAAACAGAGCATAACAACAGAAAGCAGGCAGATAACAGCGCTAAACAACAGAAAACGACAAAACACAGCCGAATACATCCGAAAATAACAGAAAACAGCTCTCAAAACAACAGAAAGCAAGCAGATAACGGCTGTAAACGGTAGAGAAAACGACAGAATACAACCAAATAGAACAGAAAACAGAGCATAACAACAGAAAGAAGGCAGATAAAAGCGCTAAACAATAAAAAACGACTAAATTCAGCCGAATACAACAAGAAAAGAACAGAAAACAGCTAAAAACAACAGAAATCGAGTAGATAACAACTGTAAACGATAGAAAACGACCAAATACTACCGAATAGAGCCCAAAACCGACAGAAAGCAAGCAGATAACAGCGCTAAACAAGAGAAAACGACTAAGCACAGCCGAATACATCCGAAAATAACAGAAAACAGCTCTCAAAGCAACAGAAAGCAAGCAGATAACGGCTGTAAACGGTAGGAAACGGCCGCATACAACTAAATAGAACAGAAAACAGAGCATAACAACAGAAAGCGGGCAGATAACAGCGCTAAACAATAGAAAACGTCTAAATTCAGCCGAATACAACAAGAAAAGAACAGAAAACAGCTAAAAACAGCGGCAATCGAGTATATAACAACTGTAAACGATAGAAAACGACCAAATACAACCGAATAGAGCCAAAACCGAGAGAAAGCAAGCAGATAACAGCGCTAAATAAGAGAAAACGACTAAGCACAGCCGGATACATCCGAAAATAACCGAAAACAGCTCTCAAAGCAACAGAAAGCAAGCAGATAACGGCTGTAAACGGTAGGAAACGGCCGCATGCAACTAAATAGAACAGAAAACAGAGCATAACAACAGAAAGCGGCAGATAACAGCGCTAAACAACAGAAAACGACTAAGCACAGCCGAATACATCCGAAAATAACAGAAAACAGCTCTCAAAGCAACAGAAAGCAAGCAGATAACGGCTGTAAACGGTAGGAAACGGCCCGCATGCAACTAAATAGAACAGAAAACAGAGCATAACAACAGAAAGCGGCAGATAACAGCGCTAAACAATAGAAAACGACTAAATTCAGCCGAATACAACAAGAAAAGAACAGAAAATAGCTAAAAACAACAGAAATCAAGCAGATAACAACTGTAAACGATAGAAAACGACCAAATACAACCGAATAGGGTCAGAACTAACTCAAAACGACAGAAAGCAAGCAGATAACAGCGGGAAACAAGAGAAAGCGACTAAGCACAGCCGAATACATCCGAAAATAACAGAAAACAGCTCTCAAAGCAACAGAAAGCAAGGAGATAACGGCTGTAAACGGTAGGAAACGGCCGCATGCAACTAAATAGAACAGAAAACAGAGCATAACAACAGAAAGCGGGCAGATAACAGCGCTAAACAATAGAAAACGACCAAATTCAGCCGAATACAACAAGAAAAGAACAGAAAATAGCTAAAAACAACAGAAATCAAGCAGATAACAACTGTAAACGGTAGAAAACGACGGAATACAACCGAATAGAGTCAAAACTATCTCAAAACGACAGAAATCAAGCAGATAACAGCGCTTAACAACAGAAAACGACTAAACACAGCCGAATACAACCGAAAATAACAGAAAACAGCTCTCAAAACAACAGAAAGCAAGCAGATAACAACTGTAAACGATAGAAAACGACCAAATACAGCCGAGTAGGGTCAGAACTAACTCAAAACGACAAAAAGCAAGCAGATAACAGCGGGAAACAGCAGAAAATGACTAAACACAGCCGAATACAACCAAAATGAGTAGAAAACAGCTAAAGACAACAGAAAGCAGGCAGATAACAGCTGTAAACGGTAGAAAATGACCAAATACAACCGAATAGAGCCAAATCCGGCTAAAACGACAGAAAGTAAGCAGATAACAGCGCTAGATAACAGAAAACCACTAAACACAGCGGAATACAACTGAAAATAACAGAAAACAGCTCTTAGAACAACAGAAAGCAGATAACGGCTGTAAACGGTAGAAAACGACCGAATACAACCAAATAAAACAGAAAACAGAGCATAACAACAGAAAGCAGGCAGATAACAGCGCTAAACAGTAGAAAACGACTAAATTCAGCCGAATACAACAAGAAAAGGACAGAAAACAGCTAAAAACAACAGAAATCAAGCAGATAACAACTGTAAACGATAGAAAATGACCAAATACAACCGAATAGGGTCAGAACTAACTTAAAACGACAGCAAGCAAGCAGATAACAGCGGGAAACAGCAGCAAACGACTAAACACAGCCGAATACAACCAAAATGAGTAGAAAACAGCTAAAAACAAAAGAAAGCAGGCAGATAACAGCGCTAAACAATAGAAAATGACTAAGCACAGCCGAATACATCCGAAAATAACAGAAAACAGCTCTCAAAGCAACAGAAAGCAAGCAGATAACGGCTGTAAACGGTAGGAAACGGCCGCATACAACTAAATAGAACAGAAAACAGAGCATAACAACAGAAAGCGGGCCGATAACAGAAATTATTTTAATGCAAATAAAGTTATGTTCTAAATATTTTATTATAATTATTATAAAAACGGTACATAGGGGCATTGAACATTAAATTTTAATCGGATTCTTCTTCGCCATGTGCCAAGTTCTGATAGAAGCCATGGAAGACTTTGGGTATCCAAGGCAATAGCTTCTGAAGATGTTGATATTTCTTTGTGGATATTCTTCTAGGTTCTTCACGGACTTTAGGTAATGTTTCAGGAAGGTAAGCCTTATTCCTTGTATTTCTGGTGAGGGTTATTGCTAAAAATTCATCACGAAAATGTGTTTTGTAAAATAAGGTGCCAGGACTGTCCCTTCGGACCTGTAAACAAACGCATTGGGACACTAAGAAATTGTCTCCGGAATCGTCCTTCTTTCGCAAAACTAACGGAGGCTTGGGGCCTTCACAGAGGCTTTTAAAATTCAAAAAGTCTTCTGTCTCCATTGCAGTAACAATAAAAGACTGCTTAACACCACACAGTCGAACAACTTGTTGCCAGTCCCATGGTGTAACTATTCTTAATTGTGGAACTTTCTTTCTTTCTCTTTCTATGACTGAGTGGTCACCATCAGCTTCTAGATGTGTGTGACCTTTCGTTAGAAATTTGTGAGTGATCTTTTCATAATTTGTGCATTCCTATTCTGCGAAGGACAATTGTCAGACCAAATAATAAGTTCAGTTACATTGTCCAGAATATCACAGATTTCTGACCACTTAAGCAAACAAGGTGCAACTTCATTACCTCCCCTACCGGCAATACTTTCGTCCCACATCATGCAGTAGGATTTCTCATCAGTTGAGTCGTGGATGACTAGATTATAGGTCCAAAGCTTTAAGCTGTAAAAACTTTGTGAATTATGGAGTTCTGGGGTGGGTAGGCATTTTTGTAAGTCAATCATGACTACTTTTTTACTTAGATTTTCCTTTGAGCTCTGCTTGTCTGCCGCCTTCATTTTATATCGGTTACCTGCATCCTCTAAGTGTTTTTCATATTCTTTTTGGAATAATGATCTAATATCCTGGCTCCCTGCCTCTTGCATTTTAATTTTATATTTATCGCATTCATCGCATGTATCAAGATCGGGATTTTTAAATACCAAATTAAACTCGTAGTTAAACACATCTGAGTACAACCACTCCTTTCCAATGAGTTCTTCCGGTATAAGCTTTTCATGGCAATACTCTAAGTATAGCTTGAACATCCTACTAACATTCAGATGATTCCCCAGATACTTCTTTGTTGACCTCTCACGTGTACAATGGGATTCGTATGCCGGAAATAATGATATATGTTCTCTTATCAGATTTCGTACTTCAGCTGGAACTTTGTTGCTGGGTATATGCTTCCCTCTCTTGTCCGGTGACAGAAGCCCGCCATCACGCTTTTTTTCAATAGCCGTATCAACTGTTTGTTGTGATATTGATAACGTGTTCAGGAAAAATTTCTTACATACAGTCACCTGTTTTCTATCCTGTTCCAAGCTGTATCGATTTGTATGCTTCCTTCTCATTTCACGTTCATAGTTTCGCTCTCTTCTCCTAACGACTGGTATTTGCTGAACATGGGAAGCAATAAACTGCCTTTTCATGTCGATTGACTTTTGATCAGTCCAATATTGTCTATGTTATTTTTTTTCCTTTCCTCTTCCTATATTTTCTTCCAGCATTTTAGCTTGCAAGTAATTGAACAAGGTGGCTTTACAATCTTCCTTTTCACCAATTTCTTTTCTTTTTCTGTCCTATGTTCAAGTCCCGAATGCCTCTTTTTTTTTCCTTTCATTCTTCTTCCACTTCTCTGGAACTGACCTTCTTTTTCTAGACCTTTGCTTTGATCCGTCTTCATCTTCAATATTTTCTTCTTCCTTAACATCTTCTTCTTCATAGTCGGGGTCAACTACACTGTCGTCACTATCATAATCGCCGAAGTTGCTAGCTACATCATTTTCCTCACTTGTGTCACCTGCTACGTGCTTATCAAGATTTGCAACATTTTTTGCACATATATTAGTGTCTAGATTTGGCGATAGAGGCTTATTTGTGCAACCTGACGTTCCAGCGTGAGGACTATAATAGGTTTCTTGGTTCTGCACCTCGTCTGCAGAAGTCTCAAGGTTTTCTCTTGTAGTAAAACTTTTCCGGTCGGAGTTGGTATCCATGTCTCCTATAAAAAAAATGTGAATAAAATCAACTGTATTGTTTCGGTCAACACGAAGAAAATACTCACCAAGTATTTGCCTCTTCGCATGCGTTAGCCTTTCATTCTCAACAGTCTCAAAATGAGTAAGACAGAAGGAATTCTGCCGGTGCGCCATCTAGTACCCGAAGGTGACGGCAACCAAAGAAAGAAACGCCACTAGAAGCAGTTTACCTCTCCTTGGTGGAACGACAAGGCTCGCTCGCTTTTGCCACTAGAGGCGCGGATTTTGACGCACGCAGCGTGAAGCCGATATACGAGGGTTGCTCTATACCTCCGTCAATCCACCAGTACGCAGACAGCTGTTTCACGCTTATTAGCGATCATCAGTGCGCCATAGGTCGATTGACGAAAGTAGAGAGCATCAATTTTTCCATGTTTAATAAACATGTGAAAGATGTACGAGTAAGACAGAAGGAATTCTGCCGGTGCGCCATCTAGTACCCGAAGGTGACGGCAACCAAAGAAAGAAACGCCACTAGAAGCAGTTTACCTCTCCTTGGTGGAACGACAAGGCTCGCTCGCTTTTGCCACTAGAGGCGCGGATTTTGACGCACGCAGCGTGAAGCCGATATACGAGGGTTGCTCTATACCTCCGTCAATCCACCAGTACGCAGACAGCTGTTTCACGCTTATTAGCGATCATCAGTGCGCCATAGGTCGATTGACGAAAGTAGAGAGCATCAATTTTTCCATGTTTAATAAACATGTGAAAGATGTACGAGTAAGACAGAAGGAATTCTGCCGGTGCGCCATCTAGTACCCGAAGGTGACGGCAACCAAAGAAAGAAACGCCACTAGAAGCAGTTTACCTCTCCTTGGTGGAACGACAAGGCTCGCTCGCTTTTGCCACTAGAGGCGCGGATTTTGACGCACGCAGCGTGAAGCCGATATACGAGGGTTGCTCTATACCTCCGTCAATCCACCAGTACGCAGACAGCTGTTTCACGCTTATTAGCGATCATCAGTGCGCCATAGGTCGATTGACGAAAGTAGAGAGCATCAATTTTTCCATGTTTAATAAACATGTGAAAGATGTACGAGTAAGACAGAAGGAATTCTGCCGGTGCGCCATCTAGTACCCGAAGGTGACGGCAACCAAAGAAAGAAACGCCACTAGAAGCAGTTTACCTCTCCTTGGTGGAACGACAAGGCTCGCTCGCTTTTGCCACTAGAGGCGCGGATTTTGACGCACGCAGCGTGAAGCCGATATACGAGGGTTGCTCTATACCTCCGTCAATCCACCAGTACGCAGACAGCTGTTTCACGCTTATTAGCGATCATCAGTGCGCCATAGGTCGATTGACGAAAGTAGAGAGCATCAATTTTTCCATGTTTAATAAACATGTGAAAGATGTACGAGTAAGACAGAAGGAATTCTGCCGGTGCGCCATCTAGTACCCGAAGGTGACGGCAACCAAAGAAAGAAACGCCACTAGAAGCAGTTTACCTCTCCTTGGTGGAACGACAAGGCTCGCTCGCTTTTGCCACTAGAGGCGCGGATTTTGACGCACGCAGCGTGAAGCCGATATACGAGGGTTGCTCTATACCTCCGTCAATCCACCAGTACGCAGACAGCTGTTTCACGCTTATTAGCGATCATCAGTGCGCCATAGGTCGATTGACGAAAGTAGAGAGCATCAATTTTTCCATGTTTAATAAACATGTGAAAGATGTACGAGTAAGACAGAAGGAATTCTGCCGGTGCGCCATCTAGTACCCGAAGGTGACGGCAACCAAAGAAAGAAACGCCACTAGAAGCAGTTTACCTCTCCTTGGTGGAACGACAAGGCTCGCTCGCTTTTGCCACTAGAGGCGCGGATTTTGACGCACGCAGCGTGAAGCCGATATACGAGGGTTGCTCTATACCTCCGTCAATCCACCAGTACGCAGACAGCTGTTTCACGCTTATTAGCGATCATCAGTGCGCCATAGGTCGATTGACGAAAGTAGAGAGCATCAATTTTTCCATGTTTAATAAACATGTGAAAGATGTACGAGTAAGACAGAAGGAATTCTGCCGGTGCGCCATCTAGTACCCGAAGGTGACGGCAACCAAAGAAAGAAACGCCACTAGAAGCAGTTTACCTCTCCTTGGTGGAACGACAAGGCTCGCTCGCTTTTGCCACTAGAGGCGCGGATTTTGACGCACGCAGCGTGAAGCCGATATACGAGGGTTGCTCTATACCTCCGTCAATCCACCAGTACGCAGACAGCTGTTTCACGCTTATTAGCGATCATCAGTGCGCCATAGGTCGATTGACGAAAGTAGAGAGCATCAATTTTTCCATGTTTAATAAACATGTGAAAGATGTACGAGTAAGACAGAAGGAATTCTGCCGGTGCGCCATCTAGTACCCGAAGGTGACGGCAACCAAAGAAAGAAACGCCACTAGAAGCAGTTTACCTCTCCTTGGTGGAACGACAAGGCTCGCTCGCTTTTGCCACTAGAGGCGCGGATTTTGACGCACGCAGCGTGAAGCCGATATACGAGGGGCAGAATTCCTTCTGTCTTACTCGTACATCTTTCACATGTTTATTAAACATGGAAAAATTGATGCTCTCTACTTTCGTCAATCGACCTATGGCGCACTGATGATCGCTAATAAGCGTGAAACAGCTGTCTGCGTACTGGTGGATTGACGGAGGTATAGAGCAACCCTCGTATATCGGCTTCACGCTGCGTGCGTCAAAATCCGCGCCTCTAGTGGCAAAAGCGAGCGAGCCTTGTCGTTCCACCAAGGAGAGGTAAACTGCTTCTAGTGGCGTTTCTTTCTTTGGTTGCCGTCACCTTCGGGTACTAGATGGCGCACCGGCAGAATTCCTTCTGTCTTACTCGTACATCTTTCACATGTTTATTAAACATGGAAAAATTGATGCTCTCTACTTTCGTCAATCGACCTATGGCGCACTGATGATCGCTAATAAGCGTGAAACAGCTGTCTGCGTACTGGTGGATTGACGGAGGTATAGAGCAACCCTCGTATATCGGCTTCACGCTGCGTGCGTCAAAATCCGCGCCTCTAGTGGCAAAAGCGAGCGAGCCTTGTCGTTCCACCAAGGAGAGGTAAACTGCTTCTAGTGGCGTTTCTTTCTTTGGTTGCCGTCACCTTCGGGTACTAGATGGCGCACCGGCAGAATTCCTTCTGTCTTACTCGTACATCTTTCACATGTTTATTAAACATGGAAAAATTGATGCTCTCTACTTTCGTCAATCGACCTATGGCGCACTGATGATCGCTAATAAGCGTGAAACAGCTGTCTGCGTACTGGTGGATTGACGGAGGTATAGAGCAACCCTCGTATATCGGCTTCACGCTGCGTGCGTCAAAATCCGCGCCTCTAGTGGCAAAAGCGAGCGAGCCTTGTCGTTCCACCAAGGAGAGGTAAACTGCTTCTAGTGGCGTTTCTTTCTTTGGTTGCCGTCACCTTCGGGTACTAGATGGCGCACCGGCAGAATTCCTTCTGTCTTACTCGTACATCTTTCACATGTTTATTAAACATGGAAAAATTGATGCTCTCTACTTTCGTCAATCGACCTATGGCGCACTGATGATCGCTAATAAGCGTGAAACAGCTGTCTGCGTACTGGTGGATTGACGGAGGTATAGAGCAACCCTCGTATATCGGCTTCACGCTGCGTGCGTCAAAATCCGCGCCTCTAGTGGCAAAAGCGAGCGAGCCTTGTCGTTCCACCAAGGAGAGGTAAACTGCTTCTAGTGGCGTTTCTTTCTTTGGTTGCCGTCACCTTCGGGTACTAGATGGCGCACCGGCAGAATTCCTTCTGTCTTACTCGTACATCTTTCACATGTTTATTAAACATGGAAAAATTGATGCTCTCTACTTTCGTCAATCGACCTATGGCGCACTGATGATCGCTAATAAGCGTGAAACAGCTGTCTGCGTACTGGTGGATTGACGGAGGTATAGAGCAACCCTCGTATATCGGCTTCACGCTGCGTGCGTCAAAATCCGCGCCTCTAGTGGCAAAAGCGAGCGAGCCTTGTCGTTCCACCAAGGAGAGGTAAACTGCTTCTAGTGGCGTTTCTTTCTTTGGTTGCCGTCACCTTCGGGTACTAGATGGCGCACCGGCAGAATTCCTTCTGTCTTACTCGTACATCTTTCACATGTTTATTAAACATGGAAAAATTGATGCTCTCTACTTTCGTCAATCGACCTATGGCGCACTGATGATCGCTAATAAGCGTGAAACAGCTGTCTGCGTACTGGTGGATTGACGGAGGTATAGAGCAACCCTCGTATATCGGCTTCACGCTGCGTGCGTCAAAATCCGCGCCTCTAGTGGCAAAAGCGAGCGAGCCTTGTCGTTCCACCAAGGAGAGGTAAACTGCTTCTAGTGGCGTTTCTTTCTTTGGTTGCCGTCACCTTCGGGTACTAGATGGCGCACCGGCAGAATTCCTTCTGTCTTACTCGTACATCTTTCACATGTTTATTAAACATGGAAAAATTGATGCTCTCTACTTTCGTCAATCGACCTATGGCGCACTGATGATCGCTAATAAGCGTGAAACAGCTGTCTGCGTACTGGTGGATTGACGGAGGTATAGAGCAACCCTCGTATATCGGCTTCACGCTGCGTGCGTCAAAATCCGCGCCTCTAGTGGCAAAAGCGAGCGAGCCTTGTCGTTCCACCAAGGAGAGGTAAACTGCTTCTAGTGGCGTTTCTTTCTTTGGTTGCCGTCACCTTCGGGTACTAGATGGCGCACCGGCAGAATTCCTTCTGTCTTACTCGTACATCTTTCACATGTTTATTAAACATGGAAAAATTGATGCTCTCTACTTTCGTCAATCGACCTATGGCGCACTGATGATCGCTAATAAGCGTGAAACAGCTGTCTGCGTACTGGTGGATTGACGGAGGTATAGAGCAACCCTCGTATATCGGCTTCACGCTGCGTGCGTCAAAATCCGCGCCTCTAGTGGCAAAAGCGAGCGAGCCTTGTCGTTCCACCAAGGAGAGGTAAACTGCTTCTAGTGGCGTTTCTTTCTTTGGTTGCCGTCACCTTCGGGTACTAGATGGCGCACCGGCAGAATTCCTTCTGTCTTACTCGTACATCTTTCACATGTTTATTAAACATGGAAAAATTGATGCTCTCTACTTTCGTCAATCGACCTATGGCGCACTGATGATCGCTAATAAGCGTGAAACAGCTGTCTGCGTACTGGTGGATTGACGGAGGTATAGAGCAACCCTCGTATATCGGCTTCACGCTGCGTGCGTCAAAATCCGCGCCTCTAGTGGCAAAAGCGAGCGAGCCTTGTCGTTCCACCAAGGAGAGGTAAACTGCTTCTAGTGGCGTTTCTTTCTTTGGTTGCCGTCACCTTCGGGTACTAGATGGCGCACCGGCAGAATTCCTTCTGTCTTACTCGTACATCTTTCACATGTTTATTAAACATGGAAAAATTGATGCTCTCTACTTTCGTCAATCGACCTATGGCGCACTGATGATCGCTAATAAGCGTGAAACAGCTGTCTGCGTACTGGTGGATTGACGGAGGTATAGAGCAACCCTCGTAGTCTCAAAATGATCATTTGTAGGAAACAGATTTTCACTCGGGATGCTCGGAAATATGTTTTTATTGCCATAAACATGTTTTGGTGAAGTTTTGGGACTTGGTCTTTGTGAAGACTGGCCTAAAACGAAGAAATCTAACATGAAGGCTTTTTTATATAAGCTAATCTAATATGTCAAGTCCTACTAAATAATAAAAAAGATAGATGCATAATATGTTAAGTCCATAAATCTGTTTAATCTCTGATATAAAAATTAAAAATGGGTTTTGATAAACACAGTAATTATTAAGCTACTGAAATTCAGCCTATAATGATAAAAAATCAATGTTTCTCAAAAAAGATTAAGAATTTTATATAAGCTAAGATAATATGTTAAGTCCTACTTGAGAATGAAAAACATAGGTACAAAATATTTTAAGTCCATAAATCTACTTAATGTTAAGATTATGAACACAAAATAAATTAGTTTTGATAATACACAATTTTTAAGCCATTGAAATTCAGCTTGTAATGATAAAAAATCATTGTTTCTCCAACAGATTAAGAAGTTTGCTACTCACCTGTAATACGGGCATTCACATTTTCGCTCCTTTCAGTATTTGCAACCGTTTTTTGGCAAAAGTTCAAACATTCTAGCAATCCTTGAAGACATTGTGGCAAATATTAGTATCCTTGTTTAAATAAATACCATAGAAACAACAAATTTGTTAACACATACATGCGATACACAAGTGGCAACAGTTCGAAAAGTGAGGTTATGTGGACTTAACCTATTAAAAGCGAAGCAATTCCATTGGGCAAACTCTGTCAAGATCACTTAACATAGTGTCGCTCACAGGCAGTGTGTGACTTAACATTATTTATAAAGGTCTAACTTTTTTATTTATCCACAAAGGTGTACACTTCAAGCAGCAAATGAAAAAGCATGATATTCTTATTGACTTAACATATGAAACTCATTTTGGGCAAAAATGGACTTAACATAGTTTGGCTCCAGGGTACAGAACTGTAAACGGTACAAAACGACCAAATACAACCGAATAGAGTCAAAACTAACGCAAAACGACAGAAAGCAAGCAGATAACGGCTGTAAACGCTAGAAAGCGACCGAGTACAACCAAACAGAACAGAAAACAGGGCATAACAGCAGAAAGCGGGCAGATAACAGCGCTAAACAATAGAAAACGACTAAATTCAGCCGAATACAACAAGAAAAGAACAGAAAATAGCTAAAAACAACAAGAAGCAGGCAGATAACAGCTGTAAACGGTAGAAAATGACCAAATACAACCGAATAGAGTCAAATCCAGCTAAAAACGACAGAAAGTAAGCAGATAACAGCGCTAAGCAACAGAAAACGACTAAATACAGCGGAATCCAACTGAAAATAACAGAAAACAGCTCCTAGAACAACGGAAAGCAAGCAGATAACGGCTGTAAACGGTAGAAAACGACCGAGTACAACCAAATAGAACAGAAAACAGAGCACAACAACAGAAAGCAGGCAGATAACAGCGCTAAACAATAGAAAATGACTAAATTCAGCCGAATACAACAAGAAAAGAAGAGAAAACAGCTAAAAACAACAGAAATCGAGTAGATAACAACTGTAAACGATAGAAAACGACCAAATACAACCGAATAGAGCCAAAACCGACAGAAAGCAAGCAGATAACAGCGCTAAACAAGAGAAAACGACTAAGCACAGCCGAATACATCCGAAAATAGCAGAAAACAGCTCTCAAAGCAACAGAAAGCAAGCAGATAACGGCTGTAAACGGTAGGAAACGGCCGCATACAACTAAATAGAACAGAAAACAGAGCATAACAACAGAAAGCGGGCAGATAACAGCGCTAAACAATAGAAAACGACTAAATTCAGCCGAATACAACAAGAAAAGAACAGAAAATAGCTAAAAACAACAGAAATCAAGCAGATAACAACTGTAAACGATAGAAAACGACCAAATACAACCGAGTAGGGTCAGAGCTAACTTAAAACGACAGAAAGCAAGCAGATAACGGCGGGGAGACAGCAGCAAACGACTAAACACAGCCGAATACAACCAAAATGAGTAGAAAACAGCTAAAAACAGCAGAAAGCAGGCAGATAACAGCTGTAAACGGTAGAAAATGACCAAATACAACCGAATAGAGCCAAATCCGGCAAAAAAAACGACAGAAAGTAAGCAGATAACAGCGCTAGACAACAGAAAACCACTAAACACAGCGGAATACAACTGAAAATAACAGAAAACAGCTCTTAGAACAACAGAAAGCAAGCAGATAGCGGCTGTAAACGGTAGAAAACGACTGAATACAACCAAGTAGAACAGAAAACAGAGCATAACAACAGAAAGCAGGCAGATAACAGCGCTAAACAATAGAAAACGACTAAATTCATCCGAATACAACAAGAAAAGGACAGAAAACAGCTAAAAACAACAGAAATCAAGCAGATAACAACCGTAAACGGTACAAAACGACCAAATACAACCGAATAGTGTCAAAACTAACGCAAAACGACAGAAAGCAAGCAGATAACGGCTGTAAACGCTAGAAAGCGACCGAGTTCAACCAAATAGAACAGAAAACAGAGCATAACAACAAAAAGTGGGCAGATAACAGCGCTTAACAATAGAAAACGACTAAATTCAGCCGAATACAACAAGAAAATGACAGAAAATAGCTAAAAACAACAAAAAGCAGGCAGATAACAGCTGGTAAACGGTAGAAAATGACCAAATACAACCGAATAGAGTCAAATCCAGCTAAAAACGACAGAAAGTAAGCAGATAACAGCGCTAAGCAACAGAAAACGACTAAACACAGCGGAATACAACTGAAAATAACAGAAAACAGCTCCTAGAACAACAGAAAGCAAGCAGATAACGGCTGTAAACGGTAGAAAAACGACCGAATACAACCAAATAGAACAGAAAACAGAGCATAACAACAGAAAGCAGGCAGATAACAGCGCTAAACAATGGAAAATGACTAAATTCAGCCGAATACAACAAGAAAAGAACAGAAAACAGCTAAAAACAACAGAAATCAAGCAGATAACATCTGTAAACGGTACAAAACGACCAAATATAACCGAATAGAACAGAAAACAGAGCATAACAACAGAAAGCAGGCAGATAACAGCGCTAAACAACAGAAAACGACAAAACACAGCCGAATACATCCGAAAATAACAGAAAACCGCTCTCAAAACAACAGAAAGCAAGCAGATAACGGCTGCAAACGGTAGAAAACGACTGAATACAACCAAATAGAACAGAAAACAGAGCATAACAACAGAAAGAAGGCAGATAAAAGCGCTAAACAATAAAAAACGACTAAATTCAGCCGAATACAACAAGAAAAGAACAGAAAATAGCTAAAAACAACAGAAATCAAGCAGATAACAACTGCAAACGATAGAAAACGACCAAATACAACCGAATAGGGTCAGAACTAACTCAAAACGACAGAAAGCAAGCGGATAACAGCGGGAAACAGCAGAAAAGGACTAAATTCAGCCGAATACAACAAGAAAAGAACAGAAAACAGCTAAAAACAACAGAAATCGAGTAGATAACAACTGTAAACGATAGAAAACGACCAAATACAACCGAATAGAGCCAAAACCGACAGAAAGCAAGCAGATAACAGCGCTAAACAAGAGGAAAACGACTAAGCACAGCCGAATACATCCGAAAATAACAGAAAACAGCTCTCAAAGCAACAGAAAGCAAGCAGATAACAGCTGTAAACGGTAGAAAATGACCAAATACAACCGAATAGAGCCAAATCCGGCTAAAAACGACAGAAAGTAAGCAGATAACAGCGCTAGACAACAGAAAACCACTAAACACAGCGGAATACAACTGAAACTAACAGAAAACAGCTCTTAGAACAACAGAAAGCAAGCAGATAGCGGCTGTAAACGGTAGAAAACGACCGAATACAACCAAACAGAACAGAAAACAGAGCATAACAACAGAAAGCAGGCAGGTAACAGCGCTAAACAATAGAAAACGACTAAATTCAGCCGAATACAACAAGAAAAGGACAGAAAACAGCTAAAAACAACAGAAATCAAGCAGATAACAACTGTAAACGGTACAAAACGACCAAATACAACCGAATAGAGTCAAAACTAACGCAAAACGACAGAAAGCAAGCAGATAACGGCTGTAAACGCTAGAAAGCGACCGAGTACAACCAAATAGAACAGAAAACAGAGCACAACAACAGAAAGCGGGCAGATAACAGCGCTAAACAATAGAAAACGACTAAATTCAGCCGAATACAACAAGAAAAGAACAGAAAATACCTAAAAACAACAAAAAGCAGGCAGATAACAGCTGTAAACGGTAGAAAATGACCAAATACAACCGAATAGAGTCAAATCCAACTAAGAGCGACAGAAAGTAAGCAGATAACAGCGCTAAGCAACAGAAAACGACTAAATACGGCGGAGTACAACTGAAAATAACAGAAAACAGCTCCTAGAACAACAGAAAGCAAGCAGATAACGGCTGTAAACGGTAGAAAACGACCGAATACAACCAAATAGAACAGAAAACAGAGCATAACAACAGAAAGCAGGCAGATAACAGTGCTAAACAATAGAAAATGACTAAATTCAGCCGAATACAACAAGAAAAGAACAGAAAACAGCTGAAAACAACCGAAATCAAGCAGATAACAACTGTTAACGGTACAAAACGACCAAATACAACCGAATAGAACAGAAAACAGAGCATAACAACAGAAAGCAGGCAGATAACAGCGCTAAACAACAGAAAACGACAAAACACAGCCGAATACATCCGAAAATAACAGAAAACAGCTCTCAAAACAACAGAAAGCAAGCAGATAACGGCTGTAAACGGTAGAAAAACGACAGAATACAACCAAATAGAACAGAAAACAGAGCATAACAACAGAAAGAAGGCAGATAAAAGCGCTAAACAATAAAAAACGACTAAATTCAGCCGAATACAACAAGAAAAGAACAGAAAACAGCTAAAAACAACAGAAATCGAGTAGATAACAACTGTAAACGATAGGAAAACGACCAAATACAACCGAATAGAGCCAAAACCGACAGAAAGCAAGCAGATAACAGCGCTAAACAAGAGGAAAACGACTAAGCACAGCCGAATACATCCGAAAATAACAGAAAACAGCTCTCAAAGCAACAGAAAGCAAGCAGATAACGGCTGTAAACGGTAGGAAACGGCCGCATACAACTAAATAGAACAGAAAACAGAGCATAACAACAGAAAGCGGGCAGATAACAGCGCTAAACAATAGAAAACGTCTAAATTCAGCCGAATACAACAAGAAAAGAACAGAAAACAGCTAAAAACAGCGGCAATGGAGTATATAACAACTGTAAACGATAGAAAACGACCAAATACAACCGAATAGAGCCAAAACCGAGAGAAAGCAAGCAGATAACAGCGCTAAATAAGAGAAAACGACTAAGCACAGCCGGATACATCCGAAAATAACAGAAAACAGCTCTCAAAGCAACAGAAAGCAAGCAGATAACGGCTGTAAACGGTAGGAAACGGCCGCATGCAACTAAATAGAACAGAAAACAGAGCATAACAACAGAAAGCGGCAGATAACAGCGCTAAACAATAGAAAACGACTAAATTCAGCCGAATACAACAAGAAAAGAACAGAAAATAGCTAAAAACAACAGAAATCAAGCAGATAACAACTGTAAACGATAGAAAACGGCCAAATACAACCGAATAGGGTCAGAACTAACTCAAAACGACAGAAAGCAAGCAGATAACAGCGGGAAACAAGAGAAAGCGACTAAGCACAGCCGAATACATCCGAAAATAACAGAAAACAGCTCTCAAAGCAACAGAAAGCAAGGAGATAACGGCTGTAAACGGTAGGAAACGGCCGCATGCAACTAAATAGAACAGAAAACAGAGCATAACAACAGAAAGCGGGCAGATAACAGCGCTAAACAATAGAAAACGACCAAATTCAGCCGAATACAACAAGAAAAGAACAGAAAATAGCTAAAAACAACAGAAATCAAGCAGATAACAACTGTAAACGGTAGAAAACGACGGAATACAACCGAATAGAGTCAAAACTATCTCAAAACGACAGAAATCAAGCAGATAACAGCGCTTAACAACAGAAAACGACTGAACACAGCCGAATACAACCGAAAATAACAGAAAACAGCTCTCAAAACAACAGAAAGCAAGCAGATAACAACTGTAAACGATAGAAAACGACCAAATACAACCGAGTAGGGTCAGAACTAACTCAAAACGACAAAAAGCAAGCAGATAACAGCGGGAAACAGCAGAAAATGACTAAACACAGCCGAATACAACCAAAATGAGTAGAAAACAGCTAAAGACAACAGAAAGCAGGCAGATAACAGCTGTAAACGGTAGAAAATGACCAAATACAACCGAATAGAGCCAAATCCGGCTAAAACGACAGAAAGTAAGCAGATAACAGCGCTAGATAACAGAAAACCACTAAACACAGCGGAATACAACTGAAAATAACAGAAAACAGCTCTTAGAACAACAGAAAGCAAGCAGATAACGGCTGTAAACGGTAGAAAACGACCGAATACAACCAAATAAAACAGAAAACAGAGCATAACAACAGAAAGCAGGCAGATAACAGCGCTAAACAATAGAAAACGACTAAATTCAGCCGAATACAACAAGAAAAGGACAGAAAACAGCTAAAAACAACAGAAATCAAGCAGATAACAACTGTAAACGATAGAAAATGACCAAATACAACCGAATAGGGTCAGAACTAACTTAAAACGACAGCAAGCAAGCAGATAACAGCGGGAAACAGCAGCAAACGACTAAACACAGCCGAATACAACCAAAATGAGTAGAAAACAGCTAAAAACAAAAGAAAGCAGGCAGATAACAGCGCTAAACAATAGAAAATGACTAAGCACAGCCGAATACATCCGAAAATAACAGAAAACAGCTCTCAAAGCAACAGAAAGCAAGCAGATAACGGCTGTAAACGGTAGGAAACGGCCGCATACAACTAAATAGAACAGAAAACAGAGCATAACAACAGAAAGCGGGCCGATAACAGCGCTAAACAATAGAAAACGACTAAATTCAGCCGAATACAACAAGAAAAGAACAGAAAATAGCTAAGAACAACAGAAATCAAGCCGATAACAACTGTAAACGATAGAAAACGACCAAATACAGCCGAATAGGGTCAGAACTAACTTAGAACGACAGAAAGCAAGCAGATAACAGCGGGAAACAGCAGCAAACGACTAAACACAGCCGAATACAACCAAAATGAGTAGAAAACAGCTAAAAACAACAGAAAGCAGGCAGATAACAGCTGTAAACGGTAGAAAATGACCAAATACAACCGAATAGAGTCAGATCCAGCTAAAAACGACAGAAAATAAGCAGATAACAGCGCTAAGCAACAGAAAACGACTAAACACAGCGGAATACAACTGAAAATAACAGAAAACAGCTCCTAGAACAACAGAAAGCAAGCAGATAACGGCTGTAAACGGTAGAAAACGACCGAATACAACCAAATAGAACAGAAAACAGAGCATAACAACAGAAAGAAGGCAGATAAAAGCGCTAAACAATAAAAAACGACTAAATTCAGCCGAATACAACAAGAAAAGAACAGAAAACAGCTAATAACAACAGAAATCGAGTAGATAACAACTGTAAACGATAGAAAACGACCAAATACAACCGAATAGAGCCAAAACCGACAGAAAGCAGCAGATAACAGCGCTAAACAAGAGAAAACGACTAAGCACAGCCGAATACGTCCAAAGATAACAGAAAACAGCTCTCAAAGCAACAGAAAGCAAGCAGATAACGGCTGTAAACGGTAGGAAACGGCCGCATGCAGCTAAATAGAACAGAAAACAGAGCATAACAACAGAAAGCGGGCAGATAACAGCGCTAAACAATAGAAAACGACTAAATTCAGCCGAATACAACAAGAAAAGGACAGAAAACAGCTAAAAACAACAGAAATCAAGCAGATAACAACTGTAAACGATAGAAAACGACCAAATACAACCGAATAGGGTCAGAACTAACTCAAAACGACAAAAAGCAAGCAGATAACAGCGGGAAACAGCAGAAAATGACTAAACACAGCCGAATACAACCAAAATGAGTAGAAAACAGCTAAAGACAACAGAAAGCAGGCAGATAACAGCTGTAAACGGTAGAAAATGACCAAATACAACCGAATAGAGCCAAATCCGGCTAAAACGACAGAAAGTAAGCAGATAACAGCGCTAGATAACAGAAAACCACTAAACACAGCGGAATACAACTGAAAATAACAGAAAACAGCTCTTAGAACAACAGAAAGCAAGCAGATAACGGCTGGTAAACGGTAGAAAACGACCGAATACAACCAAATAAAACAGAAAACAGAGCATAACAACAGAAAGCAGGCAGATAACAGCGCTAAACAATAGAAAACGACTAAATTCAGCCGAATACAACAAGAAAAGGACAGAAAACAGCTAAAAACAACAGAAATCAAGCAGATAACAACTGTAAACGATAGAAAATGACCAAATACAACCGAATAGGGTCAGAACTAACTTAAAACGACAGCAAGCAAGCAGATAACAGCGGGAAACAGCAGCAAACGACTAAACACAGCCGAATACAACCAAAATGAGTAGAAAACAGCTAAAAACAAAAGAAAGCAGGCAGATAACAGCGCTAAACAATAGAAAATGACTAAGCACAGCCGAATACATCCGAAAATAACAGAAAACAGCTCTCAAAGCAACAGAAAGCAAGCAGATAACGGCTGTAAACGGTAGGAAACGGCCGCATACAACTAAATAGAACAGAAAACAGAGCATAACAACAGAAAGCGGGCCGATAACAGCGCTAAACAATAGAAAACGACTAAATTCAGCCGAATACAACAAGAAAAGAACAGAAAATAGCTAAGAACAACAGAAATCAAGCCGATAACAACTGTAAACGATAGAAAACGACCAAATACAGCCGAATAGGGTCAGAACTAACTTAGAACGACAGAAAGCAAGCAGATAACAGCGGGAAACAGCAGCAAACGACTAAACACAGCCGAATACAACCAAAATGAGTAGAAAACAGCTAAAAACAACAGAAAGCAGGCAGATAACAGCTGTAAACGGTAGAAAATGACCAAATACAACCGAATAGAGTCAGATCCAGCTAAAAACGACAGAAAATAAGCAGATAACAGCGCTAAGCAACAGAAAACGACTAAACACAGCGGAATACAACTGAAAATAACAGAAAACAGCTCCTAGAACAACAGAAAGCAAGCAGATAACGGCTGTAAACGGTAGAAAACGACCGAATACAACCAAATAGAACAGAAAACAGAGCATAACAACAGAAAGAAGGCAGATAAAAGCGCTAAACAATAAAAAACGACTAAATTCAGCCGAATACAACAAGAAAAGAACAGAAAACAGCTAATAACAACAGAAATCGAGTAGATAACAACTGTAAACGATAGAAAACGACCAAATACAACCGAATAGAGCCAAAACCGACAGAAAGCAGCAGATAACAGCGCTAAACAAGAGAAAACGACTAAGCACAGCCGAATACGTCCAAAGATAACAGAAAACAGCTCTCAAAGCAACAGAAAGCAAGCAGATAACGGCTGTAAACGGTAGGAAACGGCCGCATGCAGCTAAATAGAACAGAAAACAGAGCATAACAACAGAAAGCGGGCAGATAACAGCGCTAAACAATAGAAAACGACTAAATTCAGCCGAATACAACAAGAAAAGGACAGAAAACAGCTAAAAACAACAGAAATCAAGCAGATAACAACTGTAAACGATAGAAAACGACCAAATACAACCGAATAGGGTCAGAACTAACTCAAAACGACAGAAAGCAAGCAGATAACAGCGGGAAACAAGAGAAAGCGACTAAGCACAGCCGAATACATCCGAAAATAACAGAAAACAGCTCTCAAAGCAACAGAAAGCAAGCAGATAACGGCTGTAAACGGTAGGAAACGGCCGCATGCAACTAAATAGAACAGAAAACAGAGCATAACAACAGAAAGCGGGCAGATAACAGCGCTAAACAATAGAAAACGACCAAATTCAGCCGAATACAACAAGAAAAGAACAGAAAATAGCTAAAAACAACAGAAATCAAGCAGATAACAACTGTAAACGGTAGAAAACGACGGAATACAACCGAATAGAGTCAAAACTATCTCAAAACGACAGAAATCAAGCAGATAACAGCGTCTTAACAACACAAAACGACTAAACACAGCCGAATACAACCGAAAATAACAGAAAACAGCTCTCAAAACAACAGAAAGCAAGCAGATAACAACTGTAAACGATAGAAAACGACCAAATACAACCGAGTAGGGTCAGAACTAACTCAAAACGACAGAAAGCAAGCAGATAACAGCGGGAAACAGCAGAAAATGACTAAACACAGCCGAATACAACCAAAATGAGTAGAAAAACAGCTAAAGACAACAGAAAGCAGGCAGATAACAGCTGTAAACGGTAGAAAATGACCAAATACAACCAAATAAAACAGAAAACAGAGCATAACAACAGAAAGCAGGCAGATAACAGCGCTAAACAATAGAAAACGACTAAATTCAGCCGAATACAACAAGAAAAGGACAGAAAACAGCTAAAAACAACAGAAATCAAGCAGATAACAACTGTAAACGATAGAAAATGACCAAATACAACCGAATAGGGTCAGAACTAACTTAAAACGACAGCAAGCAAGCAGATAACAGCGGGAAACAGCAGCAAACGACTAAACACAGCCGAATACAACCAAAATGAGTAGAAAACAGCTAAAAACAAAAGAAAGCAGGCAGATAACAGCGCTAAACAATAGAAAATGACTAAGCACAGCCGAATACATCCGAAAATAACAGAAAACAGCTCTCAAAGCAACAGAAAGCAAGCAGATAACGGCTGTAAACGGTAGGAAACGGCCGCATTCAACTAAATAGAACAGAAAACAGAGCATAACAACAGAAAGCGGGCCGATAACAGCGCTAAACAATAAAAAACGACTAAATTCAGCCGAATACAACAAGAAAAGAACAGAAAATAGCTAAGAACAACAGAAATCAAGCCGATAACAACTGTAAACGATAGAAAACGACCAAATACAGCCGAATAGGGTCAGAACTAACTTAGAACGACAGAAAGCAAGCAGATAACAGCGGGAAACAGCAGCAAACGACTAAACACAGCCGAATACAACCAAAATGAGTAGAAAACAGCTAAAAACAACAGAAAGCAGGCAGATAACAGCTGTAAACGGTAGAAAATGACCAAATACAACCGAATAGAGTCAGATCCAGCTAAAAACGACAGAAAGTAAGCAGATAACAGCGCTAAGCAACAGAAAACGACTAAACACAGCGGAATACAACTGAAAATAACAGAAAACAGCTCCTAGAACAACAGAAAGCAAGCAGATAACGGCTGTAAACGGTAGAAAACGACCGAATACAACCAAATAGAACAGAAAACAGAGCATAACAACAGAAAGAAGGCAGATAAAAGCGCTAAACAATAAAAAACGACTAAATTCAGCCGAATACAACAAGAAAAGAACAGAAAACAGCTAATAACAACAGAAATCGAGTAGATAACAACTGTAAACGATAGAAAACGACCAAATACAACCGAATAGAGCCAAAACCGACAGAAAGCAGCAGATAACAGCGCTAAACAAGAGAAAACAACTAAGCACAGCCGAATACGTCCAAAGATAACAGAAAACAGCTCTCAAAGCAACAGAAAGCAAGCAGATAACGGCTGTAAACGGTAGGAAACGGCCGCATGCAGCTAAATAGAACAGAAAACAGAGCATAACAACAGAAAGCGGGCAGATAACAGCGCTAAACAATAGAAAACGACTAAATTCAGCCGACAACAGAAAGCGGGCAGATAACAGCGCTAAACAATAGAAAACGACTAAATTCAGCCGAATACAACAAGGAAAAGGACAGAAAACAGCTAAAAAACAACAGAAATCAAGCAGATAACAACTGTAAAACGATAGAAAACGACCAAATACAACCGAATAGGGTCAGAACTAACTTAAAACGACAGCAAGCAAGCAGATAACAGCGGGGGAAACAGCAGCAAACGACTAAACACAGCCGAATACAACCAAAATGAGTAGAAAAACAGCTAAAAACAAAAGAAAGCAGGCAGATAACAGCGGCTAAACACTAGAAAATGACTAAGCACAGCCGAAATACATCCGAAAAATAACAGAAAACAGCTCTCAAAGCAACAGAAAGCAAGCAGATAACGGCTGGTAAACGGTAGGAGAACGGCCCGCATACAACTAAATAGAACAGAAAACAGAGCATAACAACAGAAAGCGGGCAGATAACAGCGCTAAACAATAGAAAACGACTAAATTCAGCCGAATACAACAAGAAAAGAACAGAAAAATAGCTAAAAACAACAGAAATCAGGCCGATAACAACTGTAAACGATAGAAAACGACCAAATACAGCCGAATAGGGTCAGAACTAACTTAGAACGACAGAAAAGCAAGCAGATAACAGCGGGAAACAGCAGCAAAACGACTAAACACAGCCGAATACAACCAAAATGAGTAGAAAACAGCTAAAAACAACAGAAAGCAGGCAGATAACAGCTGTAAACGGTAGAAAATGACCAAATACAACCGAACAGAGTCAAATCCAGCTAAAAACGACAGAAAGTAAGCAGATAACAGCGCTAAGCAACAGAAAACGACTAAACACAGCGGAATACAACTGAAAATAACAGAAAACAGCTCCTAGAACAACAGAAAGCAAGCAGATAACGGCTGGGTAAACGGTAGAGGAAAACGACCGAATACAACCAAATAGAACAGAAAACAGAGCACAACAACAGAAAGCAGGCAGATAACAGCTGTAAACTGTAGAAAATGACCAAATACAACCGAAATAGAGCCTAATCCGGCTACAAACGACAGAAAGTAAGCAGATAACAGCGCTAGATAACAGAAAACCAATAAACACAGCGGAATACAACTGAAAATAACAGAAAACAGCTCTTAGAACAACAGGAAAGCAAGCAGATAACGGCTGTATACGGTAGAAAACGACCGAATACAACCAAATAGAACAGAAAACAGAGCATAACAACAGAAAGCAGGCAGATAACAGCGCTCTAAACAATAGAAAATGATTAAATTCAGCCGAATACAACAAGAAAAGAACAGAAAACAGATAAAAACAACAGAAATCAAGCAGATAACAACTGTAAACGGTACAAAACAACCAAATACAACCGAATAGAGTCAAAACTAACGCAAAACGACAGAAAGCAAGCAGATAACGGCTGGTAAACGGTAGAAAGCGACCGAATACAACCAAATAGAACAGAAAACAGAGCATAACAACAGAAAGCAGGCAGATAACAGCGCTATACAATAGAAAATGACTAAATTCAGCCGAATACAACAAGAAAAGAACAGAAAACAGCTAAAAACAACAGAAAGCAGGCAGATAACAGCTGGTAAACGGTAGAAAATGACCAAATACAACCGAACAGAGTCAAATCCAGCTAAAAAACGACAGAAAGTAAGCAGATAACAGCGCTAAGCAACAGAAAACGACTAAACACAGCGGAATACAACTGAAAATAACAGAAAACAGCTCCTAGAACAACAGAAAGCAAGCAGATAACGGCTGGTAAACGGTAGAAGGAAACGACCGAATACAACCAAATAGAACAGAAAACAGAGCATAACAACAGAAAGCAGGCAGATAACAGCTGGTAAACGGTAGAAAATGACCAAATACAACCGAACAGAGTCAAATCCAGCTAAAAAACGACAGAAAGTAAGCAGATAACAGCGCTAAGCAACAGAAAACGACTAAACACAGCGGAATACAACTGAAAATAACAGAAAACAGCTCCTAGAACAACAGAAAGCAAGCAGATAACGGCTGTAAACGGTAGGAGAAAACGACCGAATACAACCAAATAGAACAGAAAACAGAGCATAACAACAGAAAGCAGGCAGATAACAGCTGGTAAACTGTAGAAAATGACCAAATACAACCGAATAGAGCCTAATCCGGCTAAAAACGACAGAAAGTAAGCAGATAACAGCGCTAGATAACAGAAAACCAATAAACACAGCGGAATACAACTGAAAATAACAGAAAACAGCTCTCAAAACAACAGAAAGCAAGCAGATAACGGCTGGTAAACGGTAAGAAAACGACTGAATACAACCAAATAGAACAGAAAACAGAGCATAACAACAGAAAAGAAGGCAGATAAAAGCGCTAAACAATAAAAAAACGACTAAATTCAGCCGAATACAAAAAGAAAAGAACAGAAAACAGCTAATAACAACAGAAATCGAGTAGATAACAACTGTAAACGATAGAAAACGACCAAATACAACCGAATAGAGCCAAAACCGACAGAAAGCAAGCAGATAGCAGCGCTAAACAAGAGGGGAAAACGACTAAGCACAGCCGAATACGTCCGAAAATAACAGAAAACAGCTCTCAAAGCAACAGAAAGCAAGGAGGATAACGGCTGGGTAAACGGTAGGAAACGGCCCGCATGCAGGCTAAATAGAACAGAAAACAGAGCATAACAACAGAAAGCGGGCAGATAACAGCGCTAAACAATAGGAAAACGACTAAATTCAGCCGAATACAACAAGAAAAGAACAGAAAATAGCTAAAAACAACAGAAATCAAGCAGATAAACAACTGTAAACGATAGAAAACGACCAAATACAACCGAATAAGGTCAGAACTAACTCAAAACGATAGAAAGCAAGCGGATAACAGCGATCAACAGCAGAAAACGACTAAACACAGCCGAATACAACCAAAATGAGTAGAAAACGGCTAAAAACAACAGAAAGCAGGCAGATAACAGCTGGTAAACGGTAGGAAAATGACCAAATACAACCGAATAGAGCCAGATCTGGCTAAAAACGACAGAAAGCAAGCAGATAACAGCGCTAGATAACAGAAAACCACTAAACACAGCGGAATACAACTGAAAATCACAGAAAACAGCTCTTAGAACAACAGAAAGCAAGCAGATAACGGCTGTATACGGGAGGGGGGGGGGGGGAGGGGGAAAACGACCGAATACAACCAAATAGAACAGAAAACAGAGCATAACAACAGACAGCAGGCAGGATAACAGCGCTAAACAATAGAAAACGACTAAGTTCAGCCGAATACAACAAGAGAAAAGGACAGAAAACAGCTAAAAACAACAGATATCAAGCAGATAACAACTGTAAACGGTACAAAACGACCAAATACAACCGAATAGAGTCAAAACTAACGCAAAACGACAGAAAGCAAGCAGATAACGGCTTTTTAAACGCTAGAAAGCGACCGAGTACAACCAAATAGAACAGAAAACAGAGCATAACAACAGAAAGCGGGCAGATAACAGCGCCCTAAACAATAGAAAACGACTAAATTCAGCCGAATACAACAAGAAAAGAACAGAAAATAGCTAAAAAACAACAAAAAGCAGGCAGATATCTGCTGGGTGGTAAACGGTAGGAAAATGACCAAATACAACCGAATAGAGTCAATTCCAGCTAAAAAACGACAGAAAGTAAGCAGATAACAGCGCTAAGCAACAGAAAACGACTAAATACAGCGGAATACAACTGAAAATAAACAGAAGACAGCTCCTAGAACAACAGAAAGCAAGCAGATAACGGCTGTGTAAACGGTAGAGAAACGACCGAATACAACCAAATAGAACAGAAAACAGAGCATAACAACAGAAAGCAGGCAGATAACAGCGCTAAACAATAGAAAATGACTAAATTCAGCCGAATACAACAAGAAAAGAACAGAAAACAGCTAAAAACAACAGAAATCAAGCAGATAACAACTGTAAACGGTACGAAACGACCAAATACAACCGAATAGAACAGAAAACAGAGCATAACAACAGAAAGCGGGCAGATAACAGCGCTAAACAATAGAAAATGACTAAATTCAGCCGAATACAACAAGAAAAGAACAGAAAATAGCTAAAAACAACAGAAAT
>CATOUR010000700.1:0-56004 GCA_951848785.1 Callosobruchus maculatus | reverse complement strand
AAATTTGAAATTTGAAATTTGAAATTTGAAATTTGAAATTTGAAATTCTAGGTTGAAAATTCCACTCGTATGCTAGCCCAATGCTAAAGAATTTAGATTTAGATGGATTCAATGGATAACACCTTTCATTTATAGTGATGAATGGCATTGTAGGCTGCTTCTGACATGTTGCACTAGCCTCACTGACTGCACTAGACTGTTTAGTAAACATATTGCACTGTTCGAAGGTTTGTTGTTTAAACTGGAGTGGATTTGAGCGCCCGTTACTTTATAGATTTCCCCAACCACCTCTTGACCTTGCAGAGCTGCGCAGGCGTCGAGATACAGAAATGAAACATCAACTCTATTCAAACTTCTAATCAGATAGTAGCAGATAGACAGTAGAATGATGTAATACATGAAATGGATTCATTCTTAAATATAAATACATTTTGTTGTCTTGGTACGCATCACCTATTACACTTTTACTAAGTTATCATGCGAAGGTGATTACAAAAGCATTACTAAGGCTGAATGAAAAAACAAGTATTTTGTTCATACCATCAATATAACATTGGATTGAAGAATAAAGCATTTATTCATACAATAGTGTGATGCACAATCCATAGTGCACATCACGTTTAAAACATTTATTATGCACTCATGAACTATTACAAATGTATCGTATGTAATATTGAATTGATAAATAAAATATTAATACTATGGATTGATATACAATCGATAGTATGTGCATCACATTTGACGCTTTTACTAATGAACGTATGGCATTAGGTTAAAAATTAAGCAGTTATTAATTAATCAGCTTATCTACATTTTGACATTGCGCAAGCAACAATTGAAATATTAAGAAATCATGTCTGAGTGATATCGCATAACATTGCGACATTTGCTGAAAGTACAATAGGTAAAATGTAATTAATAGATAGTTTTAGTCAAACCTCACCGTCACAGCAAATTAAGATCAAGTTATTTTTGAACATTCTGGCGAAATCGGTGCAAAGTCTTTAGAGAATCAAGATAGTCCGCCAACCTCGTTGACGGCCACTTCATACCATCAGGACCTGTAGTCCATCCTAAAGGGGACGTATCTGTGCAACCTTTCTCAATGTTTTTACGTAGCCACTGTAATACTGACTTATGATTCTCGTTTGTTTGAGGATCAAAACGAATGCGATACACATCTCTGCGACAACGTTACAGAAAATTTCAAGGAGTGGCACATCAGCCAAATAGGCGATCTTGCAGATGGTTTCGTCAACGTTCTGAAGGGTAGTGCGATAATTTCGTTCAATGTTGGTAACGGGACAAATATGATCTAAATCTTCACACCACTTTCCAATCAACAAGGTGCAAATATAGTACTGCTCATACACTGACGGTGGACACGACATCTGGCTAAACATCTTATGCAGCCCATTTAAACTGATGTTTGAGCATTGCGTGCTGAGCAATATCGATACAATGTCTTTAATCACTTCATCGAGATGACGTTTTCGCACTAATACCGTCTTTATTACCTCGGGCTCACATGCATCAGATTCAGCAATCCAACGAAATATGTCATCTAGTACCACAGCTTCCTCTAACAACATCGCAAATAAGTCGATGTCGTCATTCATAGGCGTTTTCCGCACAATCGCTCGTAAGAAATCATTGATGACCGCCACTTGGGCACTACACAACTGTGAAAATAGTGAGTAATACATCTGTCCGTGCATAGCGCGTAACTATGATTATCCAGCACTGAGCAGAGCATAAATATCCTCTGCGTGACCTCTCCACCTCTACAGTGACCGCCTGAGAAACGTCTCAATTCGGGAGTGCACTGGTCTGAGCAACCAACGCTTCATTAAGCAAGCGCAGGAGCAAGTCCAGACGTTCTTCCTCGGGCGTTTCATAAAAGGCAATATCTTTATGGCCCCAGGCCAATGTATCTGTAGACTCTGGTATGCGATATCGTTTGTCATCATGCATTGTTAATGCAACTTTTTTTATATAGTTTGTGTAAATGGTATGCGATACTGATTTAAATACATACATCATACAGTACACGCTCTCTTGGTTGCCTTCTACAATGTTTTTGTAGTGCACTAAGTCCAGCTGATTCTTAATGCTAGCCTGACTTACACCTTTTGCTTTTTTATCGACCACATCGACTGCATCAATGCAATACGCTTTTGCCCCTGTCCCGTAGAAAGCGGCTATCGCCTTCCCAGCATACTCGTCCTTCATGTTTCCTAACACTGACGGATTTTTCGGGATGTTATAACAATTTGGTTCGGTAAAATTGGATGTATCAAACAGATATATATGTTCTTTCATATCATCATAAAAATTTTGTGTTTTGACTAAAATGACCAGACTATCAGTGTCCGTGTACAAAATTTACAATTTTCGCCATACGTAGGCTTTAAAAACTCGTACACAAAGTCATACATCACCGTTTTAGCGAGATCTAAAATACAAAAGCCTACATGCGTTGGTCTACAGTAATGAATGAATGTTTTTGCCATCTGAATCGCTACCAGATTTTCATTGAAAATACGCAGCTCTTTGAATGTTGGTTTACTGATATAATTAGCAGCCCCCCTTTTGCGTTCATTTTTCTCAAAGGTTGTTGCTAACTTAATATCGACCCTATTTTCTACATTTTCAATCGATTTTCCGAAAATGCAGTTCACCATATTTTATACAGATTATTTTCAAACTTGTTTTTAGCCTGATTTCGTAATTGAGTGTTGAGGTCAATGTATGGCTTGAGCCATGCAGCTTGCGCAAAACGAATTCCTTTATGTATCTGTTTCAAATTAATCCGTGTCTAACACATTGCTGTAATGCGCGGTAATGTATCACATACTTGCGTTTATTATAAAGGTTTGGTATTAACTTCGATCCTTTCCCGCCCGGAGGTATTATCGTTTCAGGGCAAAACGGGTAATCATTAAAGAAGTCATGCAATGCGGTAGGCACATCCAGATCTACTTCAACCACATAATCAACAGGTGAAGTTTTTTCGTACTCCCATGAAGCTATTTGAGAAACTCTCAATTTCGTCTAAAGTCATCCATGCAAAATCTCCCAGGGGTAAATACTGTGACATGCTAAAACCGTGCAAATTCGTTTTATCTAAGTACATTATGAAGGAATTTGCTTTAGTTGGATCATAGGTAGATACGGATTATTAGCCTCAGCCTTGCGAGACATACACGTGCTCACTCCCCCACGGACGCCTTTCTTAAAAAAATGAATCATATCGATATCAGACAGAATTTGCAATTGAACACCTGTTTTTTTTAACATAGCACCCCAAGATAAGCCGGGGGCTGTAAAGTAATGTGCTGGATCCAACCGGTATGTCTCGAGACATAATGTTCTATAATTTTCAAAGACGTCTGCCAGCAGCAAGAAATCGGCAGTTAAATAAAGGTCAGAGTAATCACCTAACGTTTGACAAGCAAAAGATGTCCATACGTTGCACGCATGATTATAATTAATATCAGAGACGTGCTCGTCCCGAAATTCGTCATAGAAACACCCCCTGGTGGGTAAACTGGTTTCTTTGAATTTCTCAAAGTTAGTCAGATAGGAATAGGGGAACACTCCTTTTTGACACATAAGCTTAAACTGAGTGTCATCGGGAAAGGCCCTTCGCACTTCACGACACTGGGAAGGTTCCAACAATGCGGCCAAGGATTCCAGTTTAGTCGGTAGAAACTGATAGGAATCGACGAATCGCATTTGTAATAATACATTTTTTACTCTACCTTCTGAATCTGTATATTGATCCACAGGTAGTAGCTTGCTAAACGACATATACTTTTCAAACGTCAGGGGGAGTACCTACTGTTATATCATGCTTATCTGCTCCTAGTGAGGTTACGAATAGATGTGAATCGTAAAGTTTGAGATTATGGAGGTAGATGGGAACGTACTTGGGAAGTTTGTGATTTAGATTGCAAATTGAATGTGCTGCTCCTCGATATTTGCCCGTGATATGACAGTGGTCTCGCACTTTACGGTTCAACGGCTCAAACGGTTTATCACAGATATAACACACGGTAGCTGAGTCATATTCAGACACGTCTTCTTGTATTTCTTATACAGCTGACGCATATCATTTTGCAAACAATTAATAAATTCATCTGCAGCATTTTCTCCTCTATATTTGTAAAATTTGGATGCTGCATCATCATGTGCTGCTTTTATGAGATATGCGAAAGAGCAAGGAATATGCTGATATTTTTTTATTGTGAACGACTCTTGATTGGAAGGCTCTGACTGGTCAAGTGGCGAAAGTATATACTCAAAATCTGCATATACGCAGAACGGCACTTTCAACTGCTTGTGATAGTTTTCAAATTTTAAGGTATCATCTGGAACAGTGTTTCCCAATCGATCGACTCGGGGTTCACGTGTTGGTAATTTAACTACAATTAGTTTACAATTTTCCTGTACGTGACGTTTCAGTGCAGTTTCCGAGTCAAAGTATTGCAAACAACCATCGCAAAAATGCTTGACTCTATGGTTTGCTGACATTTGTCGTGAGAGCAAACGGGAAAAGTTTTTAATCCAACAGTAATGTTGATTCCCTTCACTATCGTCAATCAGCAGTAAATTTAAATGAACTGTTTGCTTTTTAGTAGTGTAGTGCAATGGTCCTACTACGTGATGTTTCCATTGACCATCAACGAGGAGTGGCTCTAACCCGTACACGTTTATTGAAATTTTATTTTCCAGTTCCCACTGCGGGATCGCTTTGAGTGCTACCGGAAATTCAGTACTAGAAGAATTTAGAAATGGTACTTTGCTATAATGCGGGTACGAACTCATATCGCACACACGTCCATTGGGTGTATACAAGCCTGCAATAATTGCCCATGCAAAGCAATGCACATCAGTATTTTGAATATTAACTATAGCCGTTTTGCCAAAGGCAGAGGAATATATGAGGACGCTCTAAGTGGATTATATTTGTTATTGTTAATTTCTAGGTAGAGAATTTTTTCGAGTACCCACCCGCTTTCCCCGTTCTGCAAATTCTTTCGACTTTTCATTGAGTATAGCTAAGAATGCATCAAGCTCCCGATCTATATCTGAGATCTAGTTAATATCTTATTTGCCGTATTGTGAGATTCGATATCTCGCATTTCTTTTGTTGGTAAGATATACAAAGCAAATAGTTCTACGTTAGCCTTAATTGCTGTATGCTTCAATACTTGTTGCTCTAATAACTGGACATTCTTGGATTTAATCGATTGTATGTAGTCCTCAACATTCAATGTTTCTAAATTTGAATTCACTAGATAGCTGATAATTTTTCCTCCAAACGCACTTCGACAAACTTTTACCGAGTCATCCATCGGCGTCCACTCGTGCGCTTTGTGTGACAAACTCCGCAAATGCGCAGAGAAACTCCTGGCTGGAACGTCTCGCTGACAGATGGTGCAGTGTTTTGAGTTCGGTGTCTGTGGAGGTCTCCCTCGTGGGACTGTTCGAGCTGGAGTAGTTGCGGAGGCTTGGTTGAGAGTTAATCTCCTTAATCCGCTTGGACCGGGCTGGGCTATGAGGTTTGTAGGCGACGGTTCTGAAACAGAGAAAATGCGTGTGAAATTGTGAAACATAATTTATTCACGACCAAAACCATTTACACAATAGATACATCTCTTAATCTCATTTAAAATTTAATGAGTGAACTATTGAAAAATCGATATTAGATGGAAGACTGTTTTACTTTATTACACATTCATGACAAAGCAGAGTAAAAGTCATGACTAGTCCGATGAGAAGTTACATTAAAAATTATAATTTGGCAAATTTTTCTCTCAGCTACATTGAGATTAATTAATGTCAAAAGGACTGGTGAATCAGATCACTTAAACTTTTCAATTGGATGCAGATATCAGAAAAGAATCTCCTTTTTGATGAATGGTTCATCAAACTTAATATTTTATTATCATAAAGTTGAACACTCCAAATATGCACGCGGAAACTCAACAATCCATTTCTTATAATAAGGGGGGCCTTGCAGGACAAGTATATTTTATAGTTGTCCGAACATCTGCACAATACAGGGTGTCCCAAAAAATAGTGTCAAGCGGAAGTCCAGAGATAGAGCACACCTAGAAGTATCTGGATCACCCCCATATATGTTATGCAATTTTTGTAGTTTCCGAGTTATGCATTTTTTTCTGAATTTCAGAGAATCCTCTACCTCGACAACTTAAAACTGTTCCAAAAGAAAAATTAAAAGACTTTTCCAAATTATCTTTTTTGGTAATTAATCTCCAAGAGTTTACTTTTCATACATAAAATAATCGGCTTCGTAACTTTGATGAAAGTTATAAAAATTTTAGTGTAAAGTGAAAAATTTACGATCTGATAATTATGACTTAAATCTTCGACTCGCAATTAAAAATCCAAAGAGGTGATTTCATAATTTCTAAGTAGGTCTAAAAACTTCTTCAGACTCTCAGCTATCACAACCATTGGAAAAAACTAGTACTTAAAGGGGCTACTTTCGCTCCAATTGACCTTCAAAGACAAGAGGTGAAGGTTTCTTGAATTTAGCGATGTTTTTCAATTCATCAATAACTTATGTTATCGCGTTAATAGCAGATTGATTGTTAGTACCGCAATAATAAACGTTAAAAACGTTGCATAAATTAAACATTTATTAAAAAGATCCTATTTCTTGCAAGAAAACCACAAGGAGCGCATTTTTCAAAACCGGGTTTTACCTGAGCGCCAACAAAAAGGGCTAACGCTAACGCAGTAAACGATGGCGATGTTAGAAAGAGATAGCTATGATATTGTTGTGACGTGTTTTCAAAATGTGTCATTGCATAAGTTGTTTTCGTTGTCTTTCTTCAGTCGTCTGTCTGTCTTTGCGGCTTTAAAACGATACGCTTTTGTTTGGATTGGTGTTGTTTCTGTTGTCTGACTACTTGGCTATTCCTACGGACCTTGAGTGCACGACAACTGAATTTAACGATGCTGTTTTCTGCAAGAGACTATGCAACAAATGGATAGGTCGTGGTGGACCCACTGAATGGCCGCCACGGTCACCTGACTTAAATCCGATAGAGTTTTTTGTTTGGGATTTCTACAAAAAAATAGTTTATGCTAAAGAATTTCGAAACATCAGCGAATTGCGCAACAAGTTAACACAGGCTGAAGAAACAATAAAAAACAATCAAAGAGCTTTTGTTAATTTAAAAAACAATTTTTTCAGATGATGTAGATTATGCTTCGAACAAGAAAGTAGACATTTTGAAAATTTCTTGTGAAATTTAATAAACTTAGTGAAGGAATTTGATAATTTCGTTTCATTTTACAATTTCCCACTTACAAAAAGAAGTCGTACATGTAAAAAAATCTTATCAAAGTGACACAGGTGGTCATCTATCGATATTCTGTTCGCACTGAATGTGTTTTATTGCGGCGCTGACAATCATTCGGCTATTAGCGTCCTAAATTTAATTATTGTCTCATTAAAATCCCATCGCTAATTTCAAGAAATCCCCACCTCTTGTCGTTGGAGGTCAATTGGAGACAAAGTAGCCCCATTAAGTACTCCTTTTTTTAATGATTATGATAGCTGAGAGTCCGAAGAAGTTTTTAGACCTGCATAGAAATCATGAAATCACCTCTTTAGATTTTTAATTGCGAGTCGAAAATCTAAGTCATAATTAACAGAACGTAAATTTTTCACTTAACACTATAATTTTCATGACTTTCATCAGATGTACTAAGCCGATTTCTTTATGTAATGGACAGTAAACTCTTAAAGATTAATTAGCAAAAAAGAGAATTTGGAAAAGTCTTTTAATTTTTCTTTTGGAATAATTTAAAGTTGTCGTTGTAGAGAATTCTCTAAAATTCAGAAAAAAATTAATAACTCGGAAACTACAAAAAATTGCATAACATATATAGGGGTGATTCAGATACTTCTAGGTGTGCTCTATCTCTAGACTTCCGCTTGACACTATTTTTTGGGACACCCTGTATAAACTTTTTATTGTGAATATATTGTAACATACTGTATATTATGGTATTCGTGTATTTGTATTAGTTGTCATTGGTTGTCATACATGATGTAAAGTCAAAGTGCTAGGTTAGATCTTTTGAAGTGTAAACGTCATCGAATCGTCTAGAGTTTTCGAGAATGACGGATGGATGGATGGAAATGTCATCGAATGCTCTAGATGGTTCGATAAAGTATATATAAGGTGCTACGGGTAGCGTAGGGAGTCAGTTGAGTTGAGTTGTACTTGAGATAAGGTTATGAGATATTGTATCCAGTTGTGAAGTAAAACGGTGAAAGTTACGTCGAGTTTGATTCCCTGGGTGAAGAAAAAGAGACCGTCGTGACAATTGGTGTCAGAAGTGGGATTAGCCATCGAGCCAACCCAGGAAAGGAGACAAGGAGTGAGTGCAGTGTCCATTAACGCCAGTAACCAGAACTATGTCGTCGGAAATGAGTGCAGTGATGAATTTGGTACAAGAGATGCTACAGGAAATGAGGGAAGGAAGGAGAACCAGGTTAGAACAAACTGCAGCTAAAACGAGAGCAAATATACAAGAGACCATAGTGGACCCTGAAAAAAAGTTGAAGCATCACCAGGACGAGGCAATGGCAGGTTCGAAGACATGAAGAGTGAACAGAAATTGGTGGTGACCAGACTGGAGGAACAGAGACAATCCGTAAGCCACGCATTAAATAATCAAGACCAGTGTATTAGTGAAATAGATACATCACAAAAGAACGCTGAGGAGCAGCTAGCGACATTACATAAGCACGTTAAGGAACAGCAAGTGAAAGATCATGTCAAGACAATGGCCAGAGAGGAGTTGCAAATACATAGTGAAGGTAAGCGTGGTTTAGCAGCTGTAGCACCCGCTTTACTTGATAAACGCAGTTTGCTAGTAGCAGAGCCCTACCCATATGATGGCAAGATATCATGGGACGTTTATTTTATGCAATTTGAAAACATCGCATGAATGAATAACTGGTCGAATGAGGAAAAAGCTTGTGCGCTGACATCAATGCTCAAAGACTCTGCAGCAGGTATTTTGGAAAGTCTCTCCTCTTCAGAACTACGTGACTATGATAAAATGGCGTCAACATTAAAGTTACGCTTTGAAGATGCACACTTGAACGAGTCGTTATATGGCCAATTGAATAACAGGACACAGAAAGCCAAGGAGGATTTGACGACGTTTGCATACGAAGTCCAAAGCTTAGCCAAAGAAGTATTCGTCAACAGTCCCATCGAGACACAGGAATACGTCGCTGCTCGCCAGTTTGTCGAAGGCATTGCGGACGCGGAAGTTCAACAAATGGTAAAACTATCCAGTCCCATAAATTTACAAGATGCTGTGATCAAGGCTTTGCAAATTGAAGCTGACATAAAAGCCACGCGAATGACAAGGAGGGTGCGCGCTGTCGAGCAAGATACAGAAGCAGAAGTCAGGGCCACATCGTTTATTTCAGGAAGAAGAGGTGCTAGCTTCCAAAGAAACCCGATTCGCACTAGCCTAGAAGGAGCTGAGAAGTGTACATGCTGGAGATGTGGACAGAAGGGGGCATCTTAGGGTAGGCTGCCGCAGCCAGGCTAATAAGATACAAGCGGATGTAGAAAAAGCAGATGAATATGCGAACAAAATGAAATCTATGCAAGACACGATAAACTCAATGAAGGAGCAGTTTGACAGAGACATAAAGAATTTAGTAAAGAAGAACGAAGAAAGTATTGCCAAGCTTAAACAACAACACGGAGTAGCCATGAGGGAACTTAGAGCAGACAGGGATAGGATGAAGCAGTTGCTTGCCTCTCAGGAATGGAGAAGTATGCATATTAAAAGCAAGTTTGAAATGAATAGAAAGAATCTAATGAAGCAGGACGAACAACACGAAAAAGCCTTGAGGAAGCTCAATAAAGAAGTGTCTGCTTTGAAGGGCGAAATCAAGAGATTGAAAGCTTTGAATCAGTTGAAGAAAGCAGAGAGGAAATACGACCAAGTTAAAGATGAAAATGCAATGCTCAAACAGAAGATAAATCAGATGGAGGCTGAGTATGCATTCTGTAAAAAGAAGTTGAACAACGCGATTGATAAAGCCAAAAGGGTCGGTATCAAGAAGAATGAGTTGAGAGAAAGGTTGGCGCAGCTTGAAGCAGAAAACAAGAAGCTGAAAACAGATTTGAGCGGCGAGGTCGATGATGCGAAAAAGCGAAAGGAAGATTTGTCTAAAGCAAGAGAAGTTGATAGTAAGACTAAACAGGGACTGGTGATTTCGAAAAACGAGAATTCTCGACTGAAAGAGGAGCTGGAAAACGCATTGGCTGAAGCAGAGTACGGTAGCTCCATGATGGAGCATATGAAGAATGAAAACAGTAACGTGAAGCAGAAGATTACTCAGCTGGAAGTTGAGATCGATAAGAAGAAGAGAGAACTGAATAAGGTCACTGAGGATACAAAGAAGGGTGTGTCCGCAGTATTAGCGAAGCCATTTTACGATGCAGGGTTAGAACAGAGATTGGCGCAACTGAAGAAAGAAAACCCGAAGATAGGAGCAGAGCTTGGCGCTGCACTCAAGGACTCATCATGGGGTTATCACCAGACCACGCAACTCAAAAGCGAGAATGTTAAGCAAAAGAACAGGATTGTGCAGGTGGAAGACGAACTCAGCAGGCTCATAGAGGAAGTGGAGAATAGCCTGAGTGATGAGAAGAAGGAAGTGTCGAGAGGTGACAGTCGTCAAGGCGGAAAGGTGCAACTGAAGAGGATGATAACAGAGCTAGGAAAAGAGAATCCTGCTGGAGCTGAAAATGAGAATCGCAAGTTGGGCAAAGAATATCGCAGTTACGAGGTGATCTAGTATGGTCTTGCAACACACGACGGAAGGAAGGGTAGATGTCCGAAGCTACAACGCCATGAGGAGGAACCCTACGTGGTGAAGAAGCGCCTCAACGACGTAGTCTACAGGTTATGTATGGAAAGTGGAAAACCAAAGGTTGACTATGCTGATGTCAAGGGGGGAAGAATGTAACATACTGTATATTATGGTATTCGTGTATTTGTATTAGTTGTCATTGGTTGTCATACATGATGTAAAGTCAAAGTGCTAGGTAAGATCTTTTGAAGTGTAAACGTCATCGAATCGTCTAGAGTTTTCGAGAATGACGGATGGATTCTAGAAATGTCATCGAATGCTCTAGATGGTTCGATGAAGTATATATAAGGTGCTACGGGTAGCGCAGGGGTGTGAAACTCAAATGAGGACCCTGTGTAGCCTCGTTAGCGCTAGCCACCTAGCACACCTAGCGGGGTTGCGTGAACTATTGATCAGCCAACTCTGTTTCAAACAGGGTTCCTAGATGCATCAATAGAAGTGGCCCAATTGTTACGCCTAACGTCATTTTGACAGCCATTGTCGTAACTGACATTGTCGTTGCTCGTTTTTGTCGATTGGCGTCTTTTTGCAATTTTGCACTACTTTTGAGATTTTTGTCTGCCTATTGTTGTCTATATGTATTTAGATTTACGCCGTTTTGTCTTGCGCCAAATTGCAAGAATGTGGATGCGCGAAGGTAACTGATTTGCGTGATTTATACCGCTCACCTCATTTTTGTATTGTGAATTTTGATGCAAAATTAGTACAACATTGATCATTTCTACATGAAATATACATATATCATTTGAATGCATTACTAAACACTACCAGTGAACACTACTACTCATACTCATATAACTTGTATTACTGTTCACAATCACATACGCTGCCATAAAGGTGTGCAGCACTCCCTCGCTTTGGCAAACCATTGCATTGAAGGTGAGATCCGATGGTCTAAAAAATACATTTTTTTTTATTTCAGACATTCAATCCCATCTGATCAGCGTATACAGAGACGCTAGTATTGGCAACCCAAACCTACAAATATACAAACATCTTGCCTGCATCAATATGAATAGTTAAGGAATATCACCTCTTTACTCTTCAAATTATATGCCATCAAAGGATTGTAATTATCATGAAATAGTGATTCTAGTGAATAAATCATGCTTTACTTTTATATGAATTGTTTTTGTACCTTGTGTAACTGATTTTATTTAAGCAATTGTCGTATTGAAATAAATTACAAAAGGGTTTGTTTTGCTTTATCACAGTAATGCATATCTAATATATTCCCATTTTTACATAATCAGTTGAATGTCCTATACAACGTGGTAGCTTGTCACAAAAATTTACCTAACTCATTAATTACCTGTTTTGAAAATTGCACCGATTAGAAAAGTTAAAACACTAATTAAAAAAAAATGGAGTACGTGTCGTGAACAATATTAGTTTTATTTATTATTACGCCACTTATCAATTCCATTTTTTTAAATTAATGCTTTAATTTTTTTTTAATTAGGTCCATTTTCAAAACAGGTAATGAATGCGTAAGGTAAATTGTTATGACAAGTTACCACGTTGTCTGGAGGCTGAATAAGCTTATATGGTATTTCAAAAAGCCCGCTCTTTTCGTAACCTACCCCACCTATCGTCGGTCACCTACACCAAACTTTTTAGATTGACCTAGGTCGTGAATATCTACAGTTTCCTGTAATCGATTCGTGAATGCATTGTAGTGACACACGCAACCCGAATAGATGGCGCGGATGTCAGTCAAACATGCCATGCCAAATTTTCATACACAGAGTGTCCAGTCTTTCAGTGGATCTATTGTCAGTGGGGTAGCGTAGGGAGTCAGTTGAGTTGAGTTGTACTTGAGATAAGGTTAAGAGATATTGTATCCAGTTGTGAAGTAAAACGGTGAAAGTTACGTCGAGTTTGATTCCCTGGGTGAAGAAAAAGAGGCCGTCGTGACAATATTATAGAAAGAATTCTTTTAGAGAACGAGTGACGAAGCCAAGTAATTTAAGAGCTCTATTTTACGTGTACAATACGTTGGCTGAATGTAAGATCATTATTAATGATTATTCAGAGGTATTTTGTGCTCTACTCTCTACTAAGTTGTTTATTATTTATGGTATAAGAGTATGCAATTATTGATCTTTTTTATCCGGTAAAAACTTTTTTATGCAACATTTAATTATGATATATTTAGGATGTGGAGTGTATGCTTTTATAAGTGAATCTATGTTCAAAAGTTACCTTTTGCATTCGCCAATGACGTCTGACTAGGTTGTCCAGAGGGTTGTCTACCGGCTGTTTCACAAGAGCTCGTTAACCTGAATGTGCGGTACTAACTCTGGCTTCTGCTATCGACTGCTTATAACACTGTAACAGAAATATATGTTACTATTCCGAATCACATCTAACACCATGCACATTTATTACATTACGTATTCCCAAATATCTGGCTCGGCTGCAATTGAGTACAGTGTCCTTCAAGGTAGTGGTGCTAATTCAGAAGCAAGGATAGGGTCAATTTCATCAGACCCCTGGAAACTCACAACCCACAGTTGGAGTAGTTGGGTCCTTGTTCATTGTAGCGCCATGTAGTATCCAGAAGCCAGAAGTTTGCGTAATCATCTAGGATACTGTCCATTTCGTCAGGCTCATGGAATGCTCTCTCAACACTATCTTGAGATTGAGGGAAAACACCACTACACAATGGGAGTAGTTCCTCACGTAGTTGTTTTCTATGAGCATCTAGAATCTGTGTGACTGATATCGATTCAAATAATTCATCGTTCGACCACTCTATGACATGATGTGGGTCCTCATCAGTCGTCGAAACACTCTGCCTGCTAGAATGTTGTGCAAGCAGCTGTGTTACTGGTATTCTTTCGAATAACTCTTCATCAGTCCACTGTATGTCATGACATACCTCAGTCGGTGGTGATGCAAGCTGATTCACTTCCCTTGCGTGACATGACTCAGGGGGCGAGTAAATCAACGAATATACTTCCCTCACGCATGATTGGGGATACCGAGTGTTCCAAGCGATTAGCCTCTATAACCTCGATCACATGTTCTGGAGGTGGTATCTCCTGTTGTGGAGAGAGGAGCTGCGGATTAACATTGCTCACTTGCGTCTGTTCTTGGGAGCGCTCTGTTTGATAGTTTTGCACTACGGGTGAGGCACTCTCTCCCAGACAATCAAAATCGAATGAGTATTGCCCCCAATTCAGTGGCAATTGGCTCATTCTCTCCTCCCAAGATTTTCCTAGATTTGCTTCCAACAATGTCGTCGGAGAATCCAAACTAAATAAGGATTGCGAGTGATTTTGATTTCCTTTGTGCAAATCCGATTCTAATTCTGAATCGACTGCCGCTGGAAGTTGCGAAATGAACGACACACTAGGTCCTTGATCGCTTTCGCACATTGGACTAGAACTTGTTTGCTCGTCTTGTGAATCAGCTATCACGATCGTCTCTAGGCTTTCCATAGGAGACGTACCCGTGACATGTTTTATAGCTTTACCAGGTCTTATAAGCAGATGTTGCTAAACCCGAATCCTCCTTGAATTACCACCACGCCTTTGCGATGCAGTTTTTACAGTTGCACAGGTCACTGCACTCACTTCTTGCGGAATACGAATACTGTTGTCATCCCGGCCGCGAAGCAGGTCTCGCAGGATGGAATGCGGACCATCCGACTGCGACGGTTGCACGTCGGCCTTTTTCAATAAGCAGTACCGACACTTGGAGCTCAAAAAGCACAAACACACGCTACTTGACATCTTGACTCACCTTTCGTACCGGCGACTGTGTTGATACTGCTTCACGTACCGCGGAGCGCGTTTATACACACCACACTAAAGCCGGCGCCACATATGCGGGTACTTGCCGAGTATCAATACTCGCCGTTTTTCAACCTTACTCGCCGAGTAGCGTGCACGTATCGCCCTACATGTGCGTAGTTGGCTATGTTTAGTTTCGAGAAGAAAGGGAATGGGAAAGCCCGAATATTCGTAGCAAATTGAAACTTATTTATTATTAAAATTTATCGACAGTAGAATCAACGTCATCATCAATGGAAAATAATAATGATATAGTCGTGGCAGCAAGTGCTGGTTTTGTTATGTGTAGTGCTTATATGTTAATAAGGAAAAGAAAAAATCAACCAAGAAGGAGGCGATGGTGGATGGTCTCATTAAATAGAAGCCGAGAGAGGTAATAAAATAATTAGCAATAACGTCAAACCACAATGTTAAACACATTTTCAGGTATGGCTCCGACCACACCTAGTTGCCGATTTATTAAAAGAACCGTCTGCATTTTTTGAAAATTTTTGCAGAATGTCTTCCGAAGATTTTGAATATCTACTCAGCAAAACAGGACCACTGATATCAAAAAAAGACACAAAATGGAGAAAAGCTGTTCCTGCTAAAGAACGACTAGCTCTGGCGCTTCGATTTCTAGCGACCGGCGACAGTTATCAAAGCCTTCAATATCTATTCAAAATATCACATCAACTCATTTCTGAAATCGTCCCCGAAGTTTGTAAAGCTCTCACCAAAGTTTTGCATATCCTAAAAATATTCTGAAATATACAGGGTGTTTCGGGAAAGTAGGATAGTGATCAACTTGATTTTTTTGTATGGTACTATTACTTTTTTTTTAAATTCTTCTAGTTTCCATCATTGATCTCTATTAAACCCTGAAATATTATTGCGATCTTGCCAAGTTATAATTTATTTTCTATTAATTTCCGGATTTGCAAGGTCGCAAGTAATACCTCCAAATTGATATATTCCTTTAACTTTTCTCAAAAATATTATACAGCGAGTTACTTAAATATTAAATAAATATTGTTTTGGATGACACCAGCAACGTGCAGGGTGTTATTGGTAGAATTTTAAATTACGGTAATTTGAAGGTCATTTTACTTTGTTTTTTCTAAATGTAACACCCTGTACGTTTTATTTTAAATCGAAATATCTACTAATACCCTATCTCGCCTTGTAATTTTTTTCGCGTTTGCGACATTGCCAAGTTATAAATTATTTGTCTGAATTTACAAACAAATATCCGCGATTTTTATTAATAGAACACACTGCATATTTTATTTAATATAGAAGTATTCCCTAATAATGGTTTACAGCATGAACAAGTTTCAACTGGTGTTTCTCACCGCCTTCTCAGTAAGCAGTACCGGAAGGCTTAAATATTTCCAAAACTGTCACATCTGGGGCGGTGAAATTCAATACTTGGGGGTTTTTGAACACACAGAATTCAAAAATGCTAACATGCTAACAAATAAACAATGCGAATAAAGTTTTTAATTCTCTAGTCCGGCCCTGTTCCTGTTTCTGTGTCAGTATTCGGGTACTTATTTGTGTTCGGCAAATTCCGACCATTCGCACAAACTGCTCCAGCCACACAGTAGGCGTTTGCCGAATTGCGAATATTCGCTGTTCGTTGTTCCCTAAATGCCACATGTGTAGCGCCGGCTATGGCGCCGGCTGAATGCTCGGTGCTCGGCATATGGCGAGTACTCGGGTAAAATCCTGCAGCCACATAGCCGAGTAGCAATTAATCGGGGTTCGTGACTCGCCAAGTACCGCATATGTGGCGCCGGCTTAACGGTACATCATGACTACCTTGACCGATTCAGTACTTCGTATCTAGGTCAAGGCTGAAGTCCAAGCCAATGTTCCAAGTCTAGGCCAAGGCTGCATTTCAAGGTCCAGTTCGCTTGTCTAGGTTAGGTTTGATCACGTTTCATTAGGAGTTAGGTTAGGAATTGTTAGGTTTGGTTAGATTTGATCAGGTTTCGTAAGTTTGGCTAGGTTTATCAATACAATATCAATACCACTTTTCTAGATTCAGATTGTAGATCTACACGAGAACTAAACAAGGTCGCATCTATTATTATAAAATATATTGTAGATATTAGTATTCGCCATTGACAGTCAGACAGTCGCAATGCCTGTTGATAAATTTGGTCGACATATATTCCATTCAAAGCGCAATACGTCCGCCATTTTAAGCGATTGCCTGGCATCTAAATTATATAGTTATTGCATATTGCCAGTGCACTCTACTTCCTCTGCTGACTTATTTTATGCGTTTGGGGACGGAGACAAAAACTTCATTATTCCTGTAGGAGGTATTATAGATAGCATCAATATACCAAACAAAGTGGACGTATTCCGTGATATAAAGAAAGTCATTATTGGCACTGAGGTGTGACAGGGTGCATCGAGGTAGAATCCCATGGAGGCGCGATAACGTGGCTGAAAGCAGGTGCAAGTTGGCCATATTGATTCGACACTTATGTCAAACAGCTGACGTTTCTTTGACAATTTCGTGTTTGCTTTTTTTGAGTGTTTCTACCGAGATTTTTAGTTATTTTCAAGTGATATTCTAGTGAATTCATAAAGGAAATAATGGTTTCATGTGCTTATCGTACCTGCTCTAGCAGAGATGGCATGGATAAGAAGAAATCGTCAGGAATTACATTTCATAGGTATGTATGCAAAAAAATAACAATGTACAGGACCGCATTTGTAATCTTTATCTCAATAAAGTGTAACGTATCGCAGCAATACTACAGTTGTATTATTCAATTGATGATGAATGTCATCTCTACAAAGCCTGTTTTTTTCATATACTTAACCATGAATTTCGCATTAGATTGAAAAATCAACCCAATACTTCATATTTAAATCATCATTGTAATGAATTTTCAAAATTATTTACATAAGATAATAATCCGGCTCTGGCGAGGCGTCCATATTGTTACCACACTTAGCCACGCCTCCTGCTACCGTTTTTGTTTTGCCAAATTGAACCTTATAGCGTCTCCTTGGGATTCTACCTCGATGGACAGGGTGACATTCTATGCTTTTACACTTCCCGAGAACCAAGGCCTGATCTATTTGGACATATTGTGATTAGATGTCCCTTGACTACAAATTAAGGATCGTTACTAGCCAGGAGCATTTTTGTTAAGGCGATACTCCCAATTCAACAGGACGTCTGGTTATCATCCGTTTGTAATTTAGGGTATAAAATAATAAGTGAATGCATATCCATTAGCAAATAAAATATATTTTCATGAATCTTTCCACTCTCACTCTAACGCCTTTTATCAATATATAACACACTTACATTATAATTTACTTCACATCTGCAAGACTTGTGATCGTTTTACAAATTTTGTGTAACTATGCATTTGTATGTAAACTTACCCATTATACAGTCGTTTGAATTGATCAGAGAGAACAATAATTCCACTTATCTAAAGACATTATTTCACACTTTTTTACAGAACTGCAGGACTGAGATTTTTGTAAACTTTGCGTAGGTGGACTTATTTGTAACGTTATATACCCCATATTATTATCATAAGAGTATATCTATCCAAGAGCAAAGCTTGTTACCCTTCTACTGTAGATTTCAATTACTTTTTTGGTTTTTCAATGTTGCATAAATACATATTTTTAGGGGTGTTTTCTATACCATAGTCGTCACGCAGTAAGAATCTTTCGTATACCTCAACACAATACTTTCTCGTAATTTGATTCTCGGTCACTCGAAATCTTAACATGACCTATTTTTTCGGACTTACATCACGTATTTTTTATAGCTCCATCACTTCTCGTTGGAAACAACAACAAAAACTCCTACTCTGAAGCTCAATATCCCCCTTATTTCTTATACCGCATGTTTCATTTTTTCAACAAAAGCCTCCCCTTATCTTTTTCTCACACCACCTCGAATAAATGAGAGCTGCTACCCCTAAGCTTTGAAGCTTTTTTTACTTTTGACCCTTTTAATCTACGTAGAAGTTAAGTGCTTTTTCTAACACTCTTCCCTCTTCCTCGACTCTTCTAAAATAACAATGCATGAGCTACATAGCTTCGAATTTATTTCAAACTTCTTTACATAGCAATCTTTCCTCTAACTTACAACTCTAATACATATACATAGTTCTGGCATTTTGCGACACACTTTCACGCATTTGGCCTTTATTCGTTTATCGCAATACAGACACTTTGCTAGACGAATGTCATCCAAATGCATTTTTTTTTACATATGCAGTATCGCATACACCGAATAATGCATATCTCGCAGGTGGTATACAATGCTCGCATACTATGGATCCTTTCTCCCTACTACCGATAAAGTTAAACTCTTGACACATTTCCTTACACCATTCGATACCTCTTGTGTACGCTTCAACTATTGCGATACTTTCCACGTATGCATTATTCACGTTAACCCCTGTTCCACTATGTACGTCCAGCATTCCATAGGGTTTGCGTTGTATGTCACTCTTCTGCAGATCTACCCAGTTTATCAGATGACCTACTTCCATCCTCTTCTCCGCTCTCGAACCGCTCGCCCTTGTACATACTGTTTTAATTTTTCTCGAAACTTCAGTCTCGACTCCCTGACCGCTAGACATCGACATTACAATAACAGTTTCGCAGCACTACTATTCACCCAAAAAAATTATTTCTGAACATCTTCCTGGGCCCCCACTTCAACCCCATGATATTAAAACCCCTAGAACGTAAAGTATATAGTACAAGATCATTTTTCCAGGTCAAGGTTCCTAATCTAGGTCAGGGTTTATGAATGAGGTCATCAGATGGCCTTGACCCCCTAGAAGGAATGTATGTTCTGGGGGAGGTCAAGGTCTCGAGGTCGTCGATCCTTCATATCTAGGTCAAGGCCTCAGAGTACATTGACCCCCCCAGAACGTACAATATCTCCCTACTGACATCGAAAACGAAAAAAGTTGATTTAACAATAAAAAAGGGGTGGTTGAAAAACAGATCACTTCGCGATCACTTAGGGCCATATTCTCCGTATATACATAAGCCAAGCTTAAGCCTTAATCCCGCTTAAGTTGCAAATTTTGTATGCACCGCATGTTTGAAAGCCTTTTAGCGCGCTTAAAGTTAAGCGATCATCCATGGCCGCTTAGCGACGCTAAGCCTGGCTTTATGGTGTATCCTAACCTACAAACTACAAATTCTCAGTACCTTATTTGTCTTGATTTTGAGTATCTGTACTCTGTACTGTGTGTGTGTCTGTCTGAGGACTTGTGAAATTGGTGAAACGAATCTTTTATCAACAAACGTAGTTACATATAATAATAATTCCTATTTCACTACTATAATTTTAAGCAAATGTGCCCCTTATGGGGCAATGATGTTGGGCACTAACTTTTTTAGTCATGATTATTCATAAATTTCAATATACTGAACGCAAGATGAAAGCACAGATGAAAGTAATAGTACAAATCACAAGCGGTTTAACAATTTAAAGTATCTTCAATTCTTCAACTTCATGAAAACACATGTATCATTTGTGACACAAAACAGGTACGGTTAAGAAGGCACAATTCCGTGTTATTTGTCTGGAACTTAGATAAGGTCTGGAAACACGAATGACTTATGTCAATGTCAGCGGCCATTATTTTGGGTTGCAACATGGCCGCCGCAGGGTTGCCAGATGTATCAAGAATTCGAGGCGATGTTGCCACATCGTTGCGCAAATCTGTAGATGCTCTACCTTTTTATGTCAAAATTATCACAATTTTTGATGTTAGCCAATCATTGACTGATTGATTGATGTTTGATTTCAATCAATCAATCAGTGATTGGCTTAAAAATTTAAAAATTGGAGCAAAACAATGAAAATACTTATTCATTCATTCATTTATTTGCAAGAAAATATTAAATATGATTAATATGATTATTGTATGTGTAATTTATAAATAATATAATACAAATTGTCTTAAAATACATTCAAGTATAACAATAATAATAATAATCTTCTTTATTGAAGTTCCATCAAGCATATGGTTTATGTTTTCATTCCTCACCTCGTCTCAGTTTGACCTACAGTGAATAAAGTAACCACATGAAACAGGGTAAAAAATATTAGCAAGAAATGCTATATGCCACTAAACTAGAGTATTGAAGGTCCATGCTTTTTAATCTTGCACGTGATTACCCTAGTATATAAAAAATTTCCACACCACCTTGGAGGTATTGTTCTGGTACATTACGCTTTATTTTAAGTGGTGGTATGCCAAGTAAAAAATTAATATGAAACTAACAATCAATAAATAAACGAAAATCTCAGCTATCTCTTCCACTTTATAAAAATTAACATCTGTATTTATTAATACCAACCAAGATAAGTCAAAATAAATACTTTTTATTGATCATGAAAACTATAGTATATACCTAATAGATGTCACAGATAGAAGATTAGAATTAATTGAAATGTAATCAATGTCCACAATTTCATAGCCTAGCAAACCTGCAGCATAACCTATTGAACCATATGGAGCCTTAGCATTGAACTTTGTCAAAACTATAGGGTTAAAACAGGAACACATGATATAATTTTGTTTTATTTATGATTTCAAATTATGCAATCAATAAATAAATAAATGAAAACCCCACCCATATCTGCCACTTTATAAAAAGGAACATCTGCATTTATGAATAACAACCAAAATAAATCAAAATAAATACTTTTTATTGATCATAAAAACAATAGTAATAGTTGTCACAGATAGAAGATTAGAATTAATTGAAATGTAATCAATATCCATAATTTCATATCCTAGTCAAATCACAGAAATGCTTATGAGGAAAACTTTGAAATGCAAATTTTGAGAGTATAAATATGAAATACAGCAAATAGGTTTGAAACACAATAAAGGTGAATAAGTTAAAAAAAAATTTAAACTTTTAATTGTACCTGGCCCTTTGTACAGTTAAGTCTTTAGGCTGATCAACTGTATAACATCACTGGCTTTTTTTTGAAGTAAATATGATGTACTTACTTAGCTTTGCTGTAGAATACTTGAAGTGCCCTAGCCTCTGCAAGTATTATTTTCTATTTTCATCTGTGTTGATCATCTTATTGCCAATCTGTAAATCCATAACTGAGAAGACACTGCTCAACATTGGTTTCTCCATCTTTGTCGGTCACTTGTATGTATAAGCTCGTCCACTGAATAGCTCGTCTCTCATTGCAATAATATTCATCAAAATTATTAACATGAAAGTAGACACTGCAGACAACGCAGCATCCTACAACCTATACCTCAGATGTGGTTGTGTATGATCTAAAATAGAAGAATAGATAATTAAAGTAGTGAGAGTGTATGAATGACTAATAAATAGTATTGCACAGAAATTCAGTAAAAAATATACTTACGCTTTGTACTCGCTCATTTAACTAAACTTGCACTTATCAGGAGCTTATAGTGTTTGAGCCCCATTTATTTCTTGCTTCTTGGCTGTACTTCATACCTGCTTTGTGGTTGTAAAGTTTGAAGCCTTCAAACAGTTCAAACTCAAACAAATAACAAATTCATTCACATATGAAATGGTTTCGAGTATAAAAAAATCATGTTTAAACAAATTTTCCATCAACAGTTTTCCATTAACAGTTTCACAAATAAAGCAATGTGTGGAGCAAACAAGGAGGGAGCAAACCAGAACAACACTCAGGCCCGTTTGCACCACAGTTTGCACGGGTTACACTTAGGTGAACCTTAACTTTAAGTAGCGCTTAGACTGTCAAATTCGTTTGCACCTTAGACAAGGAAAGAGAGAGGACGGAACCCGCGACTGACATTTCCGATACCAAATGGCACCAAAGCGCTATTCCCAGTGGCGTAACTAATGGGATTAACGTTCTGGTTGAGCTATTTGTAGAAATAATCTTTTTCAAATAAAATTTAATGAAATATTGTTATTCAGGGTTTCTATATGGCCAATTTCGCCATCCACAATTAAAACTTAAGTGACTAACATTACCGTAACCGTGATTTTCATTCGACTGCTGTTTTGTGGCCAATAATATATAAAAATTGATAATGTATATATTTTATTCAGTCATGAACATGTTATGTTCATTTGCAGTATATGACTGATGGAAGACACGATTATACTTCTACCCAGAAAGAAAAAAACTGCTTGTAGTTTGTAGTAAATCAATTTTTTATTATTAAAGAACACATAATACCTATAGTATATTTATATTTATTGACATTATGTTTATATATAAAATACTGTCTATTACATACTGTAAACAGAAGCAGCAATAAAACATTTTTGTTATTATAGATTAGCTTACGAGATTGAGGAATTTGATGCCTTCAATCTCGGAGTCCCCATATGCAGTAAAAAAATCTACTTGCTGTTACGCTGTTACTTGCTGTTTGTAGTGTGTAATGAAGAGCAGTATTTTTAATTACTCCAACGAGGCTTTTTTATACATAACTTCTTTTTGCGACGGTGGCAATAATTAATGAAAAAGCTGGGGGGTTAAACATAAAAATTATCTCAGACATGAAATAAAGTAAGTTTTGGGCTAGAAATACAAAGGTCCTTTAATCTTATCCAAAATCAAAACATTTACAAAATTAGAAAATGACTCCTAGATTAGCTAGTAGTAAATAAAAACGAACAATTCATTCAATATAGGTGAGGTCCTATAACTTACATAGAAATTACAACTCTATTTTATCACTTAACCCCTTGCTTCCAGTAAGTTCTAATTTATTGCAGTTATGTATTTACTTATGGGGAAGTTTGGGTGAAACTCAGTATTGTGTGCTTCAACAAAAATAATTTTTTTGTAGGAACGTGGCATTTCGCTTGCTCCTACAATTGATGGCAGTCAATATTACAGTCACGAAGGTCAAAAACTACCAATATTTTACTGCCCTTTAAACAGAATCATTTTTGTTAATTGGCTCCGAACTGGATTGTCCTGTTGTGATCGAGATTTTACAATAAAATGGATTCTGATATTTAAGTATTTTGTGCATACAGCTTTTATTAAAAAATATATATGATTTACATCATTTTCTAATACGTGACGTTCTAAGCAGCTGAAAATAGGGGTGCCTAGAAAACTTGATATTATTTTGCTTATCAGCAAAGGTACAAAATGTTTGGTGTGAATACAATTTTCATTAACTCTCAGAAAATGTTCCGATTTCAAACATATCTTGATAACATCATTTGATGGGTAAGTCAGACCGCCGTGGCTTTTAAATTCAATTAGGGAATTGAGAAACCGATCTCTAGTACCAATCAATGCTGTGACACATGTTTCACATTTTATTGTTTTTTGTAATTGGTGCGAAACATAACCAGCAATATATTGCACAATTTGGGATGAACATTCACTTATCACAGGTGCATTCATGATGTAGTCATGATCCTTCCAAATAGTTTCTAGATCATCAGAAGGCTCATTTATGTCTATTAAACTATGGTTAGATAAACTACTATTAATTACATCTTCAGACCTTACATTTTTTGTAGAACTACTTAGAATAGGGATTTGATCTAATGGAATACAGTTACCCATACCGCCCTCTCTAATTTCTGCTCGAACCAGAAGCCTTTTGTAAGCAGCTAGAAACTGTCGAGCGGTTGGGTTATTATTCCAGCCACCTCTTGATCTAATTGACGAAAAGAATAATTCTAAATGATCTTGACTAATCTTATACAACGGAAGGTACAGTAATGTTTTTCTCTCAGAAACAAGTTCTTTGTACAATCCTAAAGAACTTGATAATGAAATTATTAATCCAATAAACCCAGTTTTTCTGTTAGACATGATTACTTGCTCATTATTAGATAATTTCAACTTTGAAAGATAAAAAATTGCACTATTGATAAATTCCGCAGATCGATCTATATTTTTTTGACATAATGCTTTTTTATAACCTGATGCTACTAGGGTTCTGCTGTTTAAAATATCGAAAATGCTATTTACAATTCTAATAAATTTAACTGTTGCCTGACTACCTTTAAAATCCTCAAGATTCAGCTTTTTTTCGCAATACTCAATAGCATCGGCTACTGATGCACTAAGTAACTGAACTGCAAGCCGAACCTTCATTTTTTGTTTGAAAAAAATAATATGAGCGCGACGTAACTTATTCCCTAAATGTAAGCCCTCGCTAGTTTGCAGCTTCTCTAGAAGCGCTATGTATTTCCATTGAATAAAATTGTTATCACAATCAATTAGGATTTTCTTTTCACCAAATGCATTGCGAACAAGTTTTATCAGATGACATGGATCATAAAAAATATATACATTGTGATCTGTAACTCTGAAACTTGTCTGTATATTTGAAATGTTAAATAAGAATCCAAAGTTATGACACATAGCGGTATTAGATGGAGCACCATCGAATGTGATTGACATAACTTTGGCTCCCGTATCTTCAATCAGATGGATGCATTGAGATACAATTGAATGTTTTTGACTGCCATTCAAAGAATCTGTAAGAAAGTAACCGACAGGTAATTTCCAAGTTCCATTGATGCAAACCAACATTATAACAAAAGCTTCTTTGGCTAAAGCATTAGAGTCATCGTTTAAATTTGTACCACAGTTCACATAACCATGGAATTTTTTTCCATCCCATTCTAAATGTTTCCGTATGGCTATTTCATCGATAATTAATGAACAAATTATTGGTCTGTCAGATGATTGAACCTTATTTCTTAAGGTATTTATTGATTCCTTGGTAAAACCAGGCTCAGCATCCACATTCTGAAACCATTTAGCAATAGTTTTGCTATGCGGGAGACAAGTGTCAAAAACATCTCTCACATAGTTGTATGCCTTTGGTGAAAAAAAATTTAATGTCAGGGCAAATTTCCTAAGTTCAGGTGAATATTGAACATTTCTCCCCATTTTTCTGTTCAATATTTCTATGTTAACCTTGCTCATATTTTGAACTAAAACTAAATTTTCTTGAGATAGTAAATTTTGTCGCTCTAATTCCTCAGCAATTATTTTTAAAGAGGCTACTTTTTTGTGTGCTCTTTTCAGTGATTGACCAAGGGCACGGATTTTTTTCGTTTTTTCCTTATTCTTATCTTTTTGCAGCAGCAGTTCTCTTCTAAGTTTCTTTTTCCGGGGAGAGTCGTCCTGTGCAGCCAGAGCTGAGGTTGATGGCGATGGTTCTGGATGAACATCACGTTCACGGGGTCTTTTTCTTTCTTTTGCCTAAAATAACAGAGCTGTATATTAGACAATGTTTGAAACATTATTTCCGAAAGAAAGACAGAACAAATTAATTTATGATTTAAGTAGATGTGAATGAGTGACTGAATCTTATAGGAAAAGTGACAGTAACATTTTGTTTTGATTTCGTATCGAGTAAACACACCTAAATATAGTTGTTTAATAATGTAACTGTAACACAAGAAATTATTACATTTTTGAGGTTAGCTGCCTTTTGATTTTCATAGCTATCAATTTTTAAATGGTTATTCAGCCATTCGTAATCGTATTTCTCCTTACTTTATTGCACTGTTTATTTTGGAAACTTCATCACTAATACTCAAATATAAAACCAAATTTGAGACCATAAATATAGAATATAGGCATAAGGCATAAGAATGATTTTAAATTAATATCACACCCAAATCATAACTCATTAATGATCCAATTATATACAATGGAGTGAAGATTTATAACAAACTTCCTCCTCACAGGTTTTAGTGAATATCCCAAAAGTTTTGTTTGTTATTATATAGCTTTGTCAATAAGAATCTTGTAAATTCTTAGACTATAAAGTATATCGATCTATCTATCTATCCATCTATCCATCTATCCATCTATCCAACTATCCATCTATCCATCTATCCATCTATCCATCTATCCATCTATCCATCTATCCATCTATCCATCTATCCATCTATCCATCTATCCATCTATCCATCTATCCATCTATCCATCTATCCATCTATCCATCTATCCATCTATCCATCTATCCATCTATCCATCTATCCATCTATCCATCTATCCATCTATCCATCTATCCATCTATCCATCTATCATAATCCTAGAATGTTTATTATTTTAATATTGATTAAGCGTAGACAATGTAAGCTAGGAATTATAACTTACAATTTTTGGACGTAAGTATTCCGGAAGCTCGTCAAATATGGTGGGGACTGCTCCTTTCAGAAGATATACTTTTTGATTTGTTTGATGAAGGACATTCTGTTCAAAATGCTTAGAACAAAGCCTATCGTTGCTTGTAGGCTTCCAACCTTCGATCCTCATATTTTTGATCCATAAATCATGTCTAGGAAGATCTTTAGGAAACCTGTCGAGGAAGAAAGAAAATTAATTTTATTATTCATACAACTACAAATAAAGGCCACCCTTGAAATGTACACCTTGTATAAGGGTATTGGTATATTATATATTACAATGCAAAGTCATAATATTTCTATTCAAAATGTAAGCTATAATAGATACGCCACTGGAAAACTGATTGTATTTGAACCAAAAAATCCCTTAAAAACATAATTTTTAGACTTTACGTGCTCAAAAACATTATGATTCGCATGTTAGTGGTACATTCCAAATTATATTTCGGATACACATATATCTTTGAACTAGATATCGAGATATTTGCATGAATTTCGGATACACCAAAAAAATAAGATCATAAATTTACCTGTGAAAAGTGATTCCTGGCTCCTTCCTGCTGCTGTGGCTTTTACAACGGTAAGCTGCACACCCCACCATTACGCTCACCCACAATATTTCACAATTATTGGTCTTAAAAACGTTAAATATCGCAAAAAACACCACCTTGACACTACCGTCAGTTTTCCACCAGCATTTTGACAGCTATTCATTTTCGGTATCAGCTAATCCATATAGCATCAAATGGGCGTGCGGTATCCCCTCTCTTTCCTTATCTAAGGATAAACCATTACCAACAGTTCACATATACTTTCAAGTGGACATTTCAAATTGGGTCGAATTACCTCTTTGACTGGCAATGCACACACACACTTTTTTATACAGAAGGTCAGTGGCGTACGATGTTGTCATTATATTCATTGCTTTGTGAGTTACTTTTGCTGTAATATGGGTACTTTCCAAATGGTCGCACAGCGCATTTAAAAAAAAAAAGAGGCGCATATAGGTTTCATTCGGTTATCCATTGTTTTCCCATATTTGTGAATGGAAGTGCAGTATGATGATACATTGAAACATACTGCAAGCGTATTGTCATTGCCAGCAACGCTTTAGAAACAAATAGCAGTAATACCGTAATATCATCGAAACCTATTGCTCATTCAGAAATGAATCCAAAAGCTTATGGATGTGACTGAGAGCACTGCTGCGCGAACAATGTGAGATCATCGTCATTTGAGGCGAGAGGAGAAGTTGCTACGTTGTTAAATAATAACTTATATTAAAATTAAACATGCTGTAAATATAACAAATCTGAGCCGAATATATTTTTAATATATATGTTATTGGCTCCGAATATATTAATAAGCACAATAACTTTTAGTCACATGGTAACTGTAATTATAATGAAAACCTTAATTTTAGTTTAACAAAGTGAGATTACCGATTTGAGGACACTTATGACAGCAGTCCTCTTATAAGTAATATTACCGCTGCTGCAAACACATTGCTAGACTTTGATATGCGTGATGGAGGATATGTCAAATAAATAATAAAACTGGTATCTTTTTCGCTGGTCAGACCTAAGCTTGAATATGCTTCATGCATGGAGTACGCTTTATCCATAAACTGATCAATAGTCTAATTGGCTATAGGGAATTACTACATACACTAATGTTTAACGTGCCTAGAATTAACCATCGGGAACAAGCAAATATGTTAGCTTAATTAATTTACTTCCTACAGGCATCTCCTTATACCTGTAATATCTGCAACGATAACCAAAGTACACATATCCTTGTGAGAAAATTCTGTTTTCAACTGAACTGCGCCTTTTAATTCCCACATCATAGGAGGCGAAAATTTTCGATTTCAGTATGGGTTTGGTCGTTCACGAATATACAGGGTAGCAAGGAAGTTTGCCTACAAGGCATTTTCTTCTTGAAATAGATAAATATATAATTGAGATTGTATACTGCGTTTCTAGAGAATTTGTCAAAGCTATGTGGCGTTATCACTCAGTGCACCGTCGCCATCTTCATTTTTTTAATAGCAACGTAGGTCGAGTGATATGTAACAGAAATACTTATTTCTTCCTGTTCAGGTTGGAATTAGGAAAGAAGTCTACATCCTGAGTCCACTGTCCCGCAAATCTACCGCCTATGACACTCGGGAGGGCTTGGAATATTGAGTTTGGAACGTCTGAATAACAGGGTAGTATTTTAGGGAACAAAGTGATTGGGCCATTATTTATTACTGGAAATTTAAATGGAGGATTTATTTGGATATGTTTAGGTCGATATAGGAACGTATCATACAAAAATAATCACTAAAGCAATGGCGGATCTGAAAATTAAACAATATACAGGGTGTTCTATTTGAAATATCAAAGGTGATGCTAATTTTCCGAAAGAAGCGGCAACGTCGCAGGGATGAAAATATTTTAGATCGATAGAGCAGGTGATAAAATCTAGGTTGCCAAGTTTTCAGATCAATCCTATGGCTAGTTTTCCAAAACGTCTAACCTACCATCAACCGTGAATCACCCTGTATATACCGGGTTATTCACGTTATTCGACGCGGAGCAGGCTAAAGTATCCGATGAAAAAGAAAATAATTTCGGATGGATAGGGACCCATTAAGACTACTACTACTATTTAAAAAATATTTTCATATTATACAGGGTGTCCTCAAACACGAAACGTATCAAAGTTGTATTTTTTTAAATAGAAGACCCTATATATTATTGCAGATTCGTATCCCTTGGTGAATTCTAGTGTGACTTTATGTACCACATGTGGGACTTAAAGCGAACCCTTTATGTGTAAAATTAGTATTTTCGGTATAAGTAAATATCAGAAAAGAATTGAATATAGCAGAAATTATAAAATTTAGAAGGCTGTGGACATTGCCTGATTACTAAGCACATCAAATGCGTCAGTTTAGGTTAGACGGTCAAATTTGAGTTAAGTTTGTGCTTGGAGAAATCGGTCGATTGGTTAAGGAAACTTCAATCAAAGATATTCTAACTTGATTTTTTCAAATGGGAATGTAACGATATAAGGTTGTGAATATCAATCTCTAGTAGTTTCAATTTATTTATTTTCAAATTTTCAATCAAATCTGTATTTTTCAATATTCGTACTTATAAGCAGCCCAGCAGACGTTGGAATATAAACAAAAACGTTTTCAGAAATCTGCATATGCAATGATATATAGGGTGTTCTATTTAAAAAAATATAACTTATACGAGGGTTGCTCTATATCTCCGTCAATCCACCAGTACGCAGACAGCTGTTTCACGCTTATTAGCGATCATCAGTGCGGCATAGGTCGATTGACGGAGGTAGAGAGCATCAGATTTTTCATGTCTACCAGACATGTGAAGCACGTGAGAGCAGGCGACAGAAACTTATACGTTTCATGTTTTAGGCACCCTTTATAAAATGAAAATATTTTTTAAATCCCTATACTTGAATAGGCTGAAACCTGTTTTCAGCAATATGGCGCTCACTCACTGTATTCTTCCGGTTCGTCACTGGCTAGACGACGCCGACGCGTTTCCAGGTAAATGGTAAAGAGGGCCTATAGAACGGCCTGCTAGATCTCCTGATTCGACGCCGTTACACTTTTTCTATGAGGCCATTTAAATTCAATTGTATTTACTCTCACAACTTGAAAGTTTAGATGACCTTTGTCATCGTATTTTCAAATGGGATGGTATGATAAGTTTCACATCAATGGATGCGAAATTAAATTCTCTTTCAGTTTTATCTAGGCATATGTGGTTCTATCATTGATGGTTTTCGAGATATTAAGGATTTTGTAATTCTTCCGTAATGGCGCGTAGGAACTAGAAAAATCGTAGGTAGCGTGGTTCGCAGACGAAACAATTGGCAGGAAACCTTTCATCCATAGTGTTTCGGCCTCTAATACTGAAATGTGCATTCGCTCATCTAACTGTAACCACATTATTATTAAAAAACTCCAGTGGTGAATTTTACACCACGTTTTTTCAAATTTTTATTTAAAAAAATTGAGAAAACATTAGTTTATTATGCGGTTTCCAACAGTACCATCCCAAATGTTTATACTCCACGTTGGTTGTCACCTCTACCTCTAAAAATTTGGATTTACGTCGGTGTAAAATATGAGAGAAGGAAGACGTTCTAGTAGTTGAAGATCCTCATAGAAGTACTACAGCAGAAATTAGTCGCTATTTGGGAATTGGTCAAACATCTCTGAGCACGATTTGAAAAAAGAACATATAGCATCCTGATCATGTATAGCTAAATCAACAGAACAGAAGAATACAGAATTAAATTCCGTAGCTGAGGTCGTGCTCGAATCCAAGAAGATGCACTCCTTTTTAACAGTGCGTGGTTTACGAATGCAGCTACATTTCTTATGAAATGTAGGTCCGCCCTCATTATTAACGGCCATGTAAACCGGCATAATTTACATTTTTACACCGACGTAAATCCAAATTTTGAGAGGTTTGTTGACAACCAGCATGGAATCAAAACATTTGGGGTCGTATTATTGGAAACCGCAAATAAACTAATATTTTCCAAAACCTTCTAAATGAAAATTTGGAAAACCTGCTGGAAAATTTACTACTGGAGTTTTTAAGAATAATGTGGTTATAGTTAGATGGAGCGAATGCACAATAGCTCTCATCACTGAAAAGAGCTCATACAGAGCCTCTGTCTGTCCATCCGTCTTCTGTCCGTATACAAAAGATTGATATGGCAACGCTGGCAACAGCGCTGAGGGGGGTAGTGCGTGCATGAACCCCATTTACGACCCTAAGATAAAGAGAGTCTTAGCAAGATAGGGGCGATTCCGCTGTAGACGATTCCTAACATCAAATTCTGAATCGCAGTTGTTGTTGCTTTTATTAATGTCAGTACAAAGAAAAAGACCTATATTTAATACTAAAACTAGTTTTTGGACCAATGTCTATATTTAAGCTTCTGTCGTATGCAGAAATGCTAACATTCATAGATTAGCTGCTGCCTGAAAATGGGCAACTTGCAATAACTAGCCCAAAATGGCGTTACACACAGTTGGACGGTTTGACGTTATATTTTGCCGCTAGTGGAAATAATCCTCTATTCGCTCATACAAAAAGATGTAACTACTTGTTATTATTTTTTAAGTATTACTGACTATCAGGCGCCACTGCTAGCTTGTTGCACCCGCGATACGAAAGACATAAAAGTTAAGTTTTCTTACAGACATCATGGGTTAACGCTTTGAGACTTTATAAAAGTAAGAAGAAGTTACAGAGAAACTTAAGTCATTCAAAAATTGATATGTGCTCTAGGTGGGATTAAAATAAAAGTCGACTCAAATTGGTTGTACCCGCGATCGCGGATTCAACATTTTTGATCCCTATAACTATGGTGTCATTTATAATCAGTTTTTTTTTCATTAATTAAACTTTGGCTTTAATACGCGCTATGACTGGGTTAATTATCACCGTATAATAGGCGAATTTGTTGATATTTCGCTGTTTTTACTTTCCACACCGATAGGTGGGGGGAGTACTGTGATCGCGAACATTTTCGATTTTTGGGCGTTTTATGATGTCTGTATAACGTTAATCCACGTCACTCATTTCCGTCGGTCTGTCTGTCTGTGCGCGTTTTTCTAGCCTCTAATCTCAGTAACCGCTGCATGGATTGTGATGAAATTTGGGCAGCGATATGCTGTGGGGTCGTAGTAGGTAATGCTATAATTTTGTAAATCGGTGCATTGCCGGTGCAGCAATTAGCAAAAACCGAAAAAATTTCTAATATTCTCCAAACTTCGTTTTTAGGCATTTTAGGTGTTCCTGATCATATTCTACTTTTTTTGGGCTGGGGATGCAATTTGGGGTGGTTGGGGGTGACGGGTTGTAAAATTGAAAAATCTGTTGTATTCATAATAGGCTGTCCACTGACCTGTGAAGGAAGACCTAGCGACATAAATAACTTTTTTAGGTCTATCCGAATATTGCCTTGTCTATTACACAGCAGATGTTCCATTTGAAGACATTCTTGCAAAATTAGAAGCAACAGAGGAGAAGTTTATTGGCAATCATATTTTTACGGAATTTTCCGCAAATATCGACGGATTTGAAAGGAAATAGTCAAGTAATGTGAAAAATAAGTATCATAGTTAGCCATATACAATTTTGGACTCTTGTTTAGTTTATACGTATGTTTAAAATGATCTTTATGTTAACTTAAGTTAGACGCGTTGCACCCGCGATTATTGGACGTTGCACCCGCGATTGCTGCAAAAGCGAATAATTAAGAGTTTATTTTTGTTCTCCATAAGTCTTTTGTTCAGCTGAGCTATTTGATTTAGTGTCTTCAAAAATCTGGAGGCATAATATAATAAATGTTTCACAATTATTAGACTTATGTGTTTTTGTACTCCGATCTGGAAATGTAGGGCCAATTTTGTTACACCCGCGATAGCACTTTAAAGCTCCGTGGTGAATGCTGTCATATCTTATTTGAACTTTTTTAGCCAAATCGAAAGAGAATAGGTTAATATGTAGTTGTTCAGAGAATAATTTCATTAAGCCTGGTTTTATTCTATTCGTAAAAGCACTTTATATCCGTAAAAATGTTACACCCGCGAGAATGGAATCGCCCATAGCCAACACTACAGGTGCTAGAGAAAAACTAAATACAGATTCAGAATCAGCATGAAAAAGTAGTCCGGGAGAAATCCTGTTTTGTCAATATCCCTTCAGGTTCCACAGTGAGAACGCCGTTTGAATTCACTCAAGTAAATTCTTTCCTACTTTTTTCAGTATTATAGACCGGAAAACTTTGGATGAAAGGTTTCCCCCAATTGTTTCATCTGCGAGACACGCTACCTATTATTTTTCCAATTCCTACAGGCCATTACGGAATAATTGCAAAATCGTAAATATCTTGAAATCCATCAAAGATAGAACCGCGTATGCCTAGATAAAAGTAAAAGGGAATTTAATTTCGCATCCACTGTGTGAAACGTATCACATACCATCCCATTTGAAAAAAAGCTTTTAACGTTTTGAACTTTTCAAATTTTAAAATTGCTGATCTATCGATTTAACCTGCTTTTGAAACAATGATCACAAGTATGTTTCTTGCTCGTGTTAAAATCAAAAAACCCATTTTTCTGTCATACTTAGTTTACGAGATATTAACATTTTTTGTAAAGTATAACAAACGTCAAATCTTCTAAAGTTTGCTAGATAACTTCGAAAATAGGCTTCGTAGACATAAAACTATGATTAACAAAGTAGACCTAAAAATCGATGCTGAATTCAATAATAATAAAAATATACTGGGTGCTGCTATTTAAAATAAGGAAGCTGATACCTGCTTCCGGTATATGCGGATGTTCGCCATCTTTGAAATATTTTCTTCAAGTAGACCACCTGACAAGAAACGTTTTTATTCAAGTAATTTAAATGGTAAGGTCGCTATAGAGCACCGCGCGCTTATTGGAACACCCTGTATATTGTCAGACCACACAGAATAACTGCGTATAATTAGTTATTATTGTTCGTTAGTTTTTTTACATAACTGTGTAGTTTCCAATTGACATATCCTATATTGCAGTATACGATCAAAAGATTAAATAAATATTATTTAACGTCGGTAACACACCTATACAGCCAAGGCACGCGCAAGTTGACCATTTTTTGCTATCAGGCATGATATATTGGCACAGCATAAAGAGCAAACCAGCAGCGCGAGTCTTGAAATTGATGCGAGAAACATATACAAACGTTTTTGCCTACTTCCCGATGCATTCCGTATGCAGAGGATTAGGCCACTTTCGGTAAACGCATCGCCGTTGTCGAGTATACATCGTGAATCCCAGGCCTTATTCAGTTGTTTTATTGGATTTTTGCCAGTTTTCCAGGATTACTACCTGCCCAAATTGTTTATGTATTGTCTTTTCATAGTTGTCTTTTAATGGTTATGCGGACCATTGTACCTGTGTGTGCATATAATTCAAATCAAGATAGTATTATTCACGGATATCATATTCTCACTCAGGTCCTGTATGAATCGCTTCTGTAAAGCGGCCCACAGATGCTCCGGAAGTCCTCAGACGAAAAGCAGCACAGTCCTGGGCTCAAGGATTATCGGAGCGTATGTGAAGGTTCGCCGGCCTGTACAGGCCGCCGGATGTGAAATTGAAAAACCATTCGATTGCCTGCGCAGGCCGCCTTGCTTGCTAGGACTGAACTGAACTGAAAGGTTTACTGGGTGTCTGTGAAGGAAGGTGTATTCAGGCCAAAGTGCAAGGGCTTTCAGGCCAGGTCTGTGCAGTTTTTCCTCTGAGGATTTCAGGAGCGTCTGTGGGCCGCTTAACGCGATGGTCGACGCGATACCTGAAAGATTCAAAGTCGGCAAAATCTCCTCAAACATTTGTCTTCAGTTGCCCTGCTGGTTTACTCTTTATGCTGTGATACTGGCGAGCTTTCCGAACGGGTACTACGCCAATGCGTAGGAATATCCATGCAGTAGGGCTGATAGTGGCAGGTCCATTTGATTCTCCGGAGCGGCGCGTTGACCTGTTTGCACTGATTCCGGGGCCGCTGCAGCAGCGTTTATGAAAATTTAATTTGTACAGATCGGTTATCAGCCGGAACGGGATTAGCTCGAGCCGCGCACCACCCGTCAATGGGGTTAATATCGGCCTGAAAAGGGAGCAACGGCTAACGGGGTTTGAAAGGGATCCCAATGAACCTTTCAGCCTCGTCAATTTGTTGGTGGCGACAAACCTACCCTACCGGGTGTATAATATCCAGTAGATCTAAAACAAAGAACCTTTAATAGAGGTCATTACAATTATTGTAATCCGAGATGTGAATTAATAAACTGCTTTGGGAATTTACTGTAAATTACTAGTAGAAGAAAATTATTCATGTAATATACGAGATAAATTATAATTTTTTGTTATTGGTAATTTACCGTAATTTACTGTAAGTTACGGGCCTCTCTTATAATAATTTATCATAACTGAAATAGCGAATTTGGTGAACCTTGAAACTGAATTAGATTTGATATTTAGTTTAACTTAGTTTTGTAATATAACCAAATTAAATGATAAAATAATATCCAAGGAAAATTATTTGTTTTACTTGCAAACAGTAAAACTTATTCCAATGTTCGAGCTCGGCACTGGGTGAAAAATGCTTTGAAGGCAAACGGCTACTCAAAAGAGCAAATAACAAGATCTATGCGAACTGATACAGCAGAAATGCAACCACCGCCAATAGAAAAAGCTTTGCTAGCTTATGTTCCTCTGGTCAGAAACAAAATTGGAAAGGTATATGTAGATGAAGTCACAAATATTAGTTGTTTGCATTTTTTGTACTCCTACCGAGTGCCGACACCACAAAGTATGCCTTATGCCTTCACAAGACGCCCGACGAATCCAGCCACTGTAATAGCCTTTCGGCATTTTTTTGCTGGGCTGGCTAGAGGGCTGACGCGATCATTAGTCTAGTCAAAATTGTATACTGTGTGTGTACAATAAATAGATCAATTTATTTTCTTATCTATTGCAAATTGCTATTTGCGATTATTCTGATCTCCTACCACTTCCTGAATTATTACAACATATTATATTTTGTACAGATAATTACGTTTGTATGAGTATCATTACTCAGGTCTACATAGTAGCGTGACTGCACTACAGAAGTGTCGGCTCTGATTGAGACCTGAGAGAAATGTAAAGAGCTTATATATTTTCGACTTCATCTATATAAAAATCAAGACTATACAGGGTGGGCCAATAGTGCGTGGACGGAAGATTGTGGGCTTACTAAAAAATATTTCAAAAATCTGTCACATGATTATGGTAGGGACCCTTGACGGCTATAACGTAAAAATATTTTCACTTCAATTTTGACGTTTATACAGGGTGATTCATATCAAACTTACATTTTTTGAATAGAACCCCCTATATATTATTACATATTTGGATTCCTTGGTCAATTCTAGTGTGACTTTATGTATCACACATGGACCTTTAAATGAACCGTTTAGGCGCAAATCACCATTTTTGGTATAAGTAGGCATCAGAAAAAAATTGAATATCGCAGCGATTATAAAACTTAGAATGCCATGGCTTTGCGGTACGACTAAGCATGAAGTGCGTCATCTTAAGTCGGACGGCTGAATTTAAATTCTTGTTGTACTTGGAGAAATCAGTAGATCAATTAAGGAAACTTCAATTACAGATAACTTGATTTTTTCAAATGGGATTGCCTATTTTGGTTTCAAGAATGAAATGTAAAATTTGATTACCTTTCTAACCATATATCATTCACCATATCAATTTTTTTTAGTTTTCATTTTATTTCAAATTTTCAGTCAAATCGGTGTTTTCCGATTTTTGTGCGTGCAAGCAACCTAGCAGGCCACGAAAAATAAATAAAAGCCCGTTAATATGGAAGAAATCAACTAACCTAGTAGAAAGATGCAAACTAACTAGAGTACCGAGGCAAGATAATGAAAATTCCTTACAACATATTAGCTCTAACCAGAAACAAGAGCGGTAACAAGAACGCTCATTTTTCACAGCCTACTAGCTATTAGCCAATTTCCAAAGTCAGTAAGAAAACATCTAATCAAAGGAAAACTACTAGTGATTTTTGCTGCCAGTACAATATCTATGTCTTTTGAATAAATTTTCACATTTAATGCTATCAAAAAGTAGCCATTTTCATAGGTCAAAAGTTATGATACCTCTGACCTGAACCCTTCAATTTCTTCAGTAGATGCTTCTACTTATTAGCAAAATCGCGGAAAATGAAACTTGAATTGCAGTCTGCTTGAATTGTAAAACATAGTTTAGTTTGTAGAAAACTACGTGAGATAAACACAATTACAACATAGCGTAATTAAAAAACTCTAGCAATTATTTCAGTAGATGTTCAGAATGCTCCAGTTAGAGATATCTTCACTTTGACTAAACACTAAACGGAAATTTTTTTATCTATTAAATGTGAAATGTCATTCTAAACATGTTAGACTGTAAGCAAAAATCGCTGGTAGTTTTCCCTTTGTTTCAAAATGTTTAATCGTTTTGGAAAGTTGTCAAGCTCTGGTGGACCTCAATAGCTCTGAAAAACAAACACTTCTGTCATACCCCAGCTACTCATTGACATTAGATTATCTTGCCGCTATTGTATCCGGTTAGAGCTGATGTGTTGTAAGGGATTTTCATGATCTTGCCTCACTACTCTAGTTCGTTTGCATCTGTCTACTAAGTTAGTTGGTTTCTTCCATATTAATGGGCTTTTGTTTATTTTTCATGGCCTGCTAGGTCGCTTGCACGCAGGAAAATCGAAAAAACACCGATTTGACTGAAAATTTGAAATAAAATGAAAACCAAAAAAGATTGATATTGAGAGTGCTATATCGTTAGAAAGGTAATCAAATTTTACATTTGATTCTATAAACCAAAATAGGCATTCCATTTGAAAAAATCAAGTTATCTGTGATTGAAGTTTCCTTAATTAATCTACTGATTTCTCCAAGTACAAAAAGAATTCACATTTAGCCGTCCGACCTAAGATGATGCATTTCATGCTTAGTCGTACCACACAGTCACGGCCTTCTAAGTTTCATAATCGCTGCGATATTAAATTTTTTTCTGATACCTACTTACACCAAAAATGGTGATTTGCGGCCTAAACGGTTCGTTTAAAGTTCCATGTATGATACACAAAGTCACACTATAATTAACCAAGGAATCCAAATATGCAATAATATATAGGGGGTTCCATTCAAGAAAATGTAAGTTTAATATGAGTCACCCTGTATAAACGTCAAAATTTAAGTGAAAATATTTTTACGTTATAGCCGTTAAGGGTCCCTACCATAATCAAGTGACATATTTTTGAAATATTTTTTAGTAAGCCCACAATCTTCCGTCCAAGCACTATTGGCCCACCCTGTATACAAACCACCTGGACAAAACAACAGTATTTAAGATCGGTAACCGGCAAAAGGGATCCGCGAAGCAGCATCAGGGGCTTATCGGATACTATGTACTTGTGGAAGTATATACAGGGTCTCCCACGACGATTAAGACAAGCAATATATCAGAACTGGGCAGTAGTAGTAAACTATAATATTGGGGGTTTAAATTTGACCAAATATAGTATCTTTTCTATTATTGTGTCACCAAATGAGGTATTTGTTTTTGATGTCGTGACGTCCGATTCAAAATTTGTAATGGGACACCCTGTATATTTGTAATCTTTTGTGTTCCTCCCGATAAAACAATTCCAACAAACGGGCACACTTTGGGTCTAAAGTGATTAATTCAAGAACTCAAGGTAGGTACCTAAAAGATGGTACCACTACAGTTGAATTACTATGGTAGTGTTTCACATTGGTAGTGGTATAGTCCCTTAAGTACCTGAGGCTCTTGAATTAATCACTCTAGACCCAAAGTATGCCAGTTTGTTAGAATTGTTTTATCGGGAGGAACACGAAAAGTCACAAATATACAGGGTGTCCCATTAAAAATTTTGAATCAGACGTCACGTGACAAAAAACAAATACCTCATTTGGGTGACGCAATAATAGGAAATATTCTATATTTGCTCTAATTTGCACCCCCAAAATCATAATCCGCTACTATTGCCCATTTCCGATATATTGCTTGTCTTAGTCGTCGTGAGAACCCTGTATGTTGGGCGCAAAATACGAAAACGGCCACTGGCCGAAATTTTTGCTCAAACCTGAGTTTGAACGTTTTAAATCGATCAAAGCTCGAAGTTAAATTCAATATTGCACTTTGTCCGTTTTCGAATAGACAACTACAATACACCAAAAGCCTGAAGTAATGGTCATTGATAATGGTTACGTAATGGCTATGGCCGCGAGAGCCTTCCGCATTTAGAGATAGGCTTATTCAACAAACCATTATTGTTTCTTTACTATCTCCAAACAAAGATACACGAATAATAGTTTATCACTTGGCGCCTTAGCTGCAGAGAAATTAGAAAACGTACAAACGATCATTCTACTTGCTAATCCAACTTTCGGCTGATAAGATTCGGGTAAATACTTACGGCCAAGGTTGCGGCATCGCTGGCGAATTAGTTTACATCCCGAGAATAGTGAATGGGGGATAATCTATGTTGGCTACGTTGCTGCTGTATGGATAGCACGGCGGATAAGGTGCTTGCTAGTCGTGAGATACATTTAAATGGTGCTTAGGGGGTTGTTTGGTATTTACGAGTACAATTATTTACAAATATTAGCTTCTTCCGCTTCCTGAGTGGCAATGCGCTGCACCACAGAATATGTAACAAAGAAAATAAATCAGGATGAGAAAAGTCTTAAAAAGACATCACAACAGCAGCTTGCTACCAATAAACTTACGCCAAACTAGGAGTGCAGAGGTACCATCGCAGTAGAGCAATGCTTCAGATTAGGAATAGTTTTTAAAACCTTTTATTTAATTTGCAATGTGTGTATGTATGCATGTACGTATCTATGTATGTTCGGGTGAAATCTTGCTACTAAATTTTGAAAGCAATGTCCAACCGACTGAACTGAAATTTTGTATACACGTTTAGTGGCTATGTGGCGTCGTTCTAAATCCAATATGGCGGACCGTCCAAGACGGCGGAATAGGATTTTTTAATGCACTTCTGCAATAACATAGGTATCCAATACAAGGAATAGTGATTTGTAATGCACTTCCGCAAGATCACTCGTAATCCAGTATGGTGGAGTTTTGAAGTTGTCTATATTTCGTACAATATGGAGAATATAATCGCAATAACTGAGAAGTACAAAAAAATTAAAACAAAAAAGACTTAAAAAAAAAAGGTTTTATATAAATGACCTAGAAAGAAATAAATGAAATGTTCCCTTGCAATGTGAACTATCAACTTATAGCCTCATTATACACAATTTGTACGATCATAAAAACTTTTTTCGATGAAAAATCACCACGTATATTTAAAGATGCACAGTGCCTTTATCAAGCAATGATAATAAAGCTAAAGTACCCTCGTTATTTATACAAAAAAACAAAAGGGGTAAAGGGAACATACAGGAAATGCTAATGCCTTGCTCTGCGAACACCATCGGAAATATTTAAAAAAAGGGGTGAGCTATTTAATTCCGTTTAATCGTTAAAGAAAAAAAGGTACTGTACCATAAATACCTGAGTACCAAAAATCCAGAAGATCTCCGGAAATATAGAGAGAAGAATAGAGAGGTTAGGGTCATTACAACGAAAGAAAAAAATGAACAGTGGGAAAGGGTATGTAGAAGTGTCGAACAGAATATGGGAGGAACAAGAAGCTCGGAAGCCTGGAAAATAGTAAAATCCTTAAGAACTAATAGAAAAGAGAAGACATTCATACAGTATATACAGGATGACCAATGGGAAAACCACTATAAGAATCTACTGGTAGAACAAAGACCAGAGTTCATTAATATTGAAGAAGAAACAATAATCCCAGAAGAAGAAAGAATAGTCATAACAGAGAAAGAGATGGAACAGGCAATAAACTCGATGAAGAACAATAAAGCTGGGGGACCAGGGGGAATTGTGGCTGAACTAATAAAATATGGGACACATAAACTAAAAAGAATGATACGCCAAATGATGGAAAAAGCAATTAACGGAGAAGACATACCTAAACAATGGCAGGAAGCCTACATAACATCTGTATTTAAAAAGGGCAACAGAAAAAATTGCGAGAATTACAGAGGCATAAGTGTCATCGCCACAATGGGAAGACTCTATGGCAGGATCCTCAGGAACAAAATAGAGAAAAGCATAGAGGGTAAAATCGGGGAAGAGCAAGCAGGATTCACAGCAGGGAAATCTTGCCTAGACCATATTCACACCATACAACAGACCATAGAAAAGAAAAGAGCTAAGAACAAAGATGTACATATGGCATTTATTGACCTTAGGAAGGCATATGATACCGTGCCAAGGCAAGAACTATATAAAGCAATGACAAAAATTGGGATACCAACTAACCTAATACAAGCAGTCAAGAATATATACAGTGGAAACGAAGTATACATAAAAACTGGAAATAAAGCAGTTGCCCACTTCACAACAACAAAAGGACTACTTCAGGATGCCCAACGTCTCCAACTCTATTTAAAGTATTTTTAGAATATGCACTAACAGCGTGGAAGACAAAATGTAGGGGTATGGGAATACCGATCAGAGATGATTACCTTTACACATTGTGCTTTGCAGATGATCAGGTCGTGATGGCTCAGGATGAAGAAGATATCAGCTATATGGTTAGGAGTTAAAAGAAGAATATGCGAAGGTGGGTCTGGAGATAAACATGAGAAAAACAGAATACTTAGTAATATCGGAAGATGACGTAAAGAACCTGGAAATAGAAGATAACGTGGAAATAAAGGGAACGCGGAAATTTAAATACCTGGGCTTCACGATAACGAAGGATGCAACAACAGAAGAAGAAATAAAAAATAGACTGGGACAAACAAGATCCTGCATAAGGCAACTCCATAGTGTAATCTGGAATAAGAACATCAGTAGCAAAACTAAAAAAATGATATACCAAACAATAATAAGAAGTATTATGACATATGCAGCGGAGATGTGGATAATCAACAAGAAAAACCAAAGGAGCATTCTGGCAACTGAAATGGAATATTGGAGAAGATGCTGTGGCGTTACCAGAAGAGACAGAATAACAAATGGAGAGATACGGAGGAGAATGAAAGTGGAAAAAGACGCTCTACAATATATAGAGGAAAGAAGACTCATCTGGTATGGCCACGTACGTAGAGCAGAAAACACCTGGATAAATAAGGTTGCAGAATGGAGTCCCAGGGGAACAAGAAGGAGAGGAAGACCTAGAAGATCCTGGAAAAATGAAGTTGACGAAAGCCATGACAAGAAAAGGGCTGGAAGACGGAGACTGGGAAGACCGAGAAAAATGGAAGACCTGGCTGACGGAAGGGAAGACGGCACTAGCTGTAGACAACCCTTAGTATATATATATATAATCGTTAAATGTTACTTGATAATTTAAGCTTATTGATTTTGAGTGTTTCTAGGAAATTTAATTTACGTCCCTGTGATATTTTGAAATCGTCGTTGAATCGACAGGGTTGAAGTGATTGACATAATTTTAATTAGAAAGTTTTTTGTAAAGGACTTTTTGTCTTCAGCAATACGATTTATATTTCTTTTATAACTAAGGCAGAGCCTAAATACCAGAGTAATGCGGCTGCTGTGGAAAGGTCATGTTAGGGGAAGTTTGTTACCGCGGGACTTGAATAGGCCAATACCCGCAGACCCACTAAATACATCTCCTGACCGAGTTTAAAATGAGATGCAGAAGTCGCACAGGTGCACCTGAAAGGATCGGTGATCAGCGGAACTATAAAGAATAGCTCGGAGGAGCAGAATCCGTTTGTTATTGGAAAAAGAGTGAGAGGTCACCAACCGTACTCTGGTCAGAATCTGGTTGGAGGTGACGCGTTAACGCCGGGTTACCAATTAGTCGAACTTCCGTTCTCTGGACGGCATCAAGTATAGCCAAGGTAGTAGGGGCAGCAGCCGTCCAGACATGAGGGCAACAGTCCAGGCCAGGTCTTATCTGGACTTTATATATCGTGAGGAGGTTAGATGGTGAGAAGTGCTTTCTCGATCTGAATAGGTACCCAAGATTTTTACCAGCAGCTGTTGCAATAATTGAAAAAATGCGTTCGTTGCAAATCAGATTTTCGGTAATGTTGAGCCCTAACGTAGCCCTAAGGTAATTCGAAGAGACTATCCTCCATTGTCTGTTAAGACTTTGGTAGAACACTAGCATTTACTATAATGTGACTATGATGATGAGCCCTAAGAGCTTGGCTGAGTGACTGCTTGACAGAACCTGATTGTTCATTAGAATCGGGTGCAGTTTTCGGCACTTCTTATTTGATACTGTGTTTTAGGCAGATTAAATTTTACCGTATTCTAGAGCCCCCAAGCGGTGGTGGTCTCCAAATACTCTGAAAGTAAAGCAGCTGCTACTTGCCTTCTGCGTTCCACCACAGAGATCAGTCTATTGCTCATGATGTCTGCACGCAAATTACTGTTATTCGCCAAACTGTGGATTGATGATTGATATCGATGTTATGGATGGAAGAGGCAAATCCGACTACCACAATAGAGATTTTTGACCCGAGTGGAAGTCTACGAGCAAACCGCAAAGCTCAACAGGGAGTCCGTAGAACGGTAGCTTGTTTAGGACAGCTGCATGCCACAGTTGACCGAATGGCTTTGAAATATCGAGAGCAATGATGTGAGCCTCGTCCAACGAATAGATGGGTTTGCTCCATACATCTGTGACGTAAGCCAGGAAATCTCCAGTTGATCTTTAATGCCAGAGTCCGTCCAAATCGATTTTTGGAGCTAAGGTCAAGGGTAAATTCAATATCACATTCAAATAACTAGAGAAAAGAAGATCCACATTTTTTCATCATTTTGCATACGAATTAGCGCAGATTTGATTGCATTAGGCAACTCGCGCTCTCTCAGTCCGCCAATGTAGATTTTTTCTGAAAAAATTCCACGAGTAGACTGTCCAAATCCCCACCTTCATATCGGTAATAATGGTGGCAAACGCAAAATCCCCAGCATAAAAACTAAACTCAATTTTCTGGGTGTTAGACTTAATGGGGAAAGGATTTGTCTTTTTGCTGTGCCTTCGCAGAATCCGCGCAGCGGCATCGAGGTCAAAACAGCTTTACAGCTGGTTGGGAATCTCGGCAAAGCACAACAGAACAGGGCTGGTTGAAGGTTTTTTTATAATACTCGATTTAATCGGATTGTGAAAAGTTAATCCTGATGGACATTTTGTGATATTTTCACAGCCATCATCCGATGGACTGATTCTTCTAGGCTATTTGGCTGGCATCAATACGCTTCGCCACCTTGACGTTGCGTTGGTGCGCAGGGTGCTTGGCGTTCCAACAGTAAGAGCGGATGTTAGTTAAGGTGCATAGTTTTGGTAGGTAATAACATCATTAGCCTCCTTTGCTAGTTCCTTATTGCTTTGGCGATTTATTGCCATTTCAACACACTACAACATAAAGGATAAGTATATTTGTATGCAGAAAACCACCAGCGTGCATGTAGAGTCCAATCTAACGTCTTCTTTTTAAGACTGCTTTTAATAGCAAAAGGTCGGAAATAATTGAAATTTGGTGGGATGGTAGCCATTGGCCTCCTAAACCTACACCTAAGTTTGCGACCTCGTGGGGTTGTTTACGATCGAGGGGTGGGGGGTATGAAAACTCTGCTGCGCACGATTTCCGAAAAATAGCGCCGTTTTGGTAAGTGCTATCCAAAAAATGAGAGAATTCAATTTGCAACCTCTGTGGGTTGCGCTCGAGGATGCGAGGGGGGAGGGGGTGAATTTTGTTCTCTCCATAAATCATTAGAACCTTTTTTCGATAGCATTTACTAAAGCAGCGCTATTTTTCGAATATCGTCGCGAAGCAGAGTTTTCACCCTCCCACCCTCGAGCGGTAACCCCACGAGGTCGCAAACTTAGGTGTACATTCAGGGTATCAATATCTACCATCCCACAAAATTTCATCCATTCATTCATTTATTCAATTTGCGCTCACAAGACTTTTGTATGATTTAACAATTGACTAATATCGGTACTAGGTAAGGATATGTTCCTAAATGTCGAGTTGAGCCCAAATATGTTATTTAGACATCGGCAGATAATAGAGATAAGAGATATGTTATTTTTTTAGGCGAAAGGTGTTACGGTGTTACAGAACTTCTTGATAACGTTCTTCGACTTGATACGCTATAAAATTATAGTTTTAGTAAAAGCTACAATCCACCCCCTAACTTTGGGGCACTGCAGAATGGTAACTATTGGTCGCAGACGAAAAATGTAAAGACCAAAATTGTGAACAATTGTGTTGCCTCCATATATTGTTTGAACTTTTTTTCGAAAGCACTTACCACAACAGCGCTATTTGTCAGAAAGCGTCACGAAACAGTTTTCACCCTCCTCCCACCACCCTCGCACAGCAACCCTCAGAAGCCACAAATTGAATCTTATCTTAATCAGACAACGCCGAGATAGTATAATTTCCACTGAAAGTATGCACAAATAAGATATTTTTCGCAACAGCACTTTTTGATGAATTTCTTCGATTTATCAAATTCTGATATTAGTGAAAATCACAAACAAACCCCTAACTTTGGCGCACTGTAGGATGGATGTACTGATAACCAGTTTACCTGTCTGGGGGGCTTAGGTGTGAAAGAGGTTTTCTACTAAAAAAGCGCTAGTAAAATATATTATGCCTTATCGAATGCACTCGAAGTTTAACAACATTAGCTCACTAGAACAGGAATACAGACTGCTGAAGGCTTTTGGTCAGGAGAAAATATTCTGACTGACTGACTCAGTGGGTGAGCAGAAGCAAAATAAAGAGCAAATATCTGGGACCTAATGACGTATACAAAATGGACTCAGAAAGGCAAACCGGTGAGTACACACAGAGATGCATACAGACAAAAAATATGTCGATCCGGTTCTGTTGAAAAAGAGGGCTATATATCGGACATATCAGTTACGGTTTTCCAAAAGGGATGAAAAAAGCAACGCGGAAGAAGATTGTGGAAAAACGAGGTGCCACATTGTTTTTTTATGGGTTAGGAATTAGTAATTGTACCAGTTTAATGACTCGTTAAATTAAACGCATTTGGGTTACTGTTCTCTAGTCTGCTCCATTAAATTTTACTTGGCGATAGGACGACACATTTTCCAGGAGGTTTTTCGAATTACTTAGAACAAAGGGATGTTTGTTAGACAATTGCTGGTGAAGAAGTAGGTTTTTTGATTCCTGCAAAAGAACTGACGGTAAAGCAGGTTACTATTATTATATCTGAATTTGAATACAACCTAGGACTAAGGCCATATGCACCAGGTGGCCAACTAAGAAATGGGCGCTGGCAATATAATCGTGTAACCAGCTAAATAAATTACCAGGTAAATCGGCTAAGAGAAATCGCTGGAAATTGTTTTGTAGTCCCGCAGCTGGTCTCTAGGGGCGCAATTATTACGGTCAATCAGAACAATGACTTTTTCTCTAAAAATTATGCGCATAAAGGTCTGTTATAAATGTTATCATAGTATAGTAAGTAACATTAACGATTTTTTATAATCGTGCTTTGCTCTATCTTTTGAAACGCGGCGGTGGGGAAGCGTCAAACAAGTTTTTGTTTAAACGGCAATAGATTTGTTTTATGCTAAAGGATTGAACGAACTAGCTCTCATTCAACAGAGTTATTCTTTCCTAATGATCTGTTGCATAAAAATTGTCCGAGTTGATTTTTCCGTAGTTGCTAGAGGGCGCTAGTTGACATAACAACAAGTTTTACGCAATAGCATGGAAACTATGCAATATGCCTTTCAACATAGTCGAATAGAGGATTAAATTATTGGAAAGTCACCACAAAATTCAACTTCCAAGCGTCTTTCGAATTGGACATATCAATAAAAAAGTATATAGTATTACGACAAGTGTTCTGTGAGTTTCAGAAACAATTAGTGCCCTATAGAGATACTAAAACCTCCCCTCACAATGTTTTGGTTATAATTCTACAGGCAGTACTCAAGTTAAACCACCAGAAACTATATGTTGACTTTCTGAATTAACCACTTATAGGCGCCTGTAACCGATAATTTTTTTTTACTACTTTTGGTACCTACTTTTTTGAATATCGTAATTTCCGTCAATCACATTTTCTTGACACTTAAAGATGCATAACTTCACTAATAAAGAGTCTAGAAATTATTAGGTTTCAAAATGTTATACTTACGTATCATGTAGGTACTTGGTACACAAGATGGAATGTAGCAATTACCTGAAATGAAAACAGAGAGTTACAGATCTACATAATTCACACTCTTCAGTATGCTGTTGCTTAAAAATATTACTGAACTACACCAGTCTTTGGTCACTATACTATGTGTAAAAGGGCGAGTCTCGAGGCGTGAATCTTTGGGGTCGCTACAAACATATAGGAGATCCTTGAGTTTAAGTTTTCACGGGTTGTATGCATATGACATAGTTGAAACTATTTTTGTCACTTTTCTTGATGTAGAATACTGGAACAGTTTATAATATTGTTACTGTCTTAGTTTACAAACGCTTTATTTGCTTACACAATTCACAATTACAACAATTTTTACAATACTTTCAGAGTCATTAATCAAATGATAACTGTCTCAACTGTAAACTTTATGACCTTACTATTCTCACTCCGCTAGTCTGGACAGCCGTAACACTGCTCCTCTCCTTCTAGTTATTCGCATCGAATCGAAACTTCAAACCATTTGGGAGGATTGGTATGGTGCCAACCTTTGAATGTGTACAACTTTGGGTTTACCAGGGTCTTCCTCGTAATCACTTTCTCCGGCCAAAGCTTTACCTTCTAGACTAGCTCCTGGTTTACCTCCTGCTTCACCTTTGGGCTTAGCACCACCAGTAGCTACAGGACCTTTCTTTCCTCTGGGTTTACTAGCGTCTCCTACATATTCACCTTCTCGCCAAGGCTTTACCTTCTCGACCAGCTCCTGGTCTACCTTGTAACAATAAAATTGTTCATGTAGCAACCAGCAGCTCAATCGGTTCACATGAGACAAGGGTGTGTGGGTGCGTGCGTGTGTGCGTGAGTCTATCTAGCCGCCAAGAAATGAAAACTAGGACAACAGTGGTTTTAATAAAGATTTATTTCAGTGTATCTGAATACAGTACATTCTATTTCTTTTTTAAACAACTTAGCTTCGGAAGGAAGTCCTCATGGTGCCCTTCTGAAGCGAAGGTGGTGCTCCAAAGGGCTGGCTTCTTCAAAGGGGGTTCAGGTGGTGTCACCCCGAAAAAGTGTTCATAATAGTGGCATGGAAGAGATGTGGTGCCCTTCCAAAGAGAAGGAGGTGCTCCAAAGGTGTCTTGATGTTGGCACCCCGAAAAAAAGATGTTGATGGTGGCACCCCGAGAAAAGGTGGCTTTAATGGTGGCACCCCGAGAAGAGGGTGGTTTTCCCTTGATTATCACATAATTGCACAGACACAAAAATTATCTTAGAGAAACATAGCTACTCTATATGTCTTTACTGTTCGAGTTCAGAAAGCAAAAATAATAAACCATTACATTTTATCTAGAAGCTAACGTCGGTAGAGAGAGAGGATACCCCCCCACTCATTCGATCTTTGTGCGGACTTGCGCAGTGTGTATATTTTCACCTGAAGGAAGTAGAAATGGGAAAAAGGTAGAGGTGAGAAGCAAAATAGTTATAGAAATGTACTAGTATAATGAGGAAGCAGTTGCTAAAAAAATGGAAGTTATAAACTATTTGTAAATATAATAATATAAACCAAGTAAATAATATAAAAATAATTTTGAAAACGGGTGAACCGTTACAACCTCTTGCTTCACCTTTGATCTTAGCTCCATAATCAGCTTCCTTTTCTCCAGGCTTTTCTTCACCTTCTCCTGCTAAGGCTCTCGGCAAGGCACTACAGTGCCTCCAGCAGTTTTGAGCCTAGCTCCAACACCAGCCGCAGCTCCTTTTTTCCCTACTAATTTACCTTCACCTCCCTCATCTTCTCCTTCTCCTGCTAAAGGCTCTACCTTCTGGGCCAGGTCCTGGTTTACCCCCAGCAGGACTTTTGGGCTTAGCTCCAACACCAGCTACAGGTTTTTTTCTTTCCAGCAGTCTGAGCTTCACCACCATCATCTGCCCTTTTCCTGGTCCATCTCCAGCTCTACGCGCTCCAATCATCTCGGGGTATAACGTCAGCAACTGCAGCACCTTGATTTTTGCCAGGCTTAGCAGCTCCCTCATCTGCACTGTCTCTCGGCCCTCCCACAGCGGCACCTCTTGGCTAGCTCCTTTCTTTTCCCCCTTATTCGGCATCACCTTCCTCATCTCTACTTCTAGTTCCTGATTTACCTCCAACAGGCTTAGCTTTAGCGCCTGTGCTTGCTTTTCTCTTTCCTCCAGACTTAGCGTCGCCTTTCTCGTCTGCACCTTCAGGTCCAGATCCAGGTCTACTTCTAGAGGCGCTCTTTTGCTTAGGTCCAACGTGTCTATCTTTTCCTTTCCTTTTATCGGTTGTGGTACCATCCTTGTCATCAGGAACTTTTCCTAATCCAGTAGGATGTCTATCTTTTTGGTCTTCTTTTTATCATCTCCTCTTTATACTATCTCGTTGTGCATATTTCTCTCTTCTACCTTTACCGTCTTTACCAGGCTTACCTTTCATTTCACCTTTTGGACCAGTTTTTCTTTTCCTACGTTGCGGTTTGTGCCGCGGACCTTCTTCTTCAGACGCACCTGAGATTAGAGTAGGCCTACGTTTTGTAGCAGTTGATTTGACTTGCCGTTTGCTTGTTCCTCCTTTCGAACCCTTTTCTTCGGCTTAGTTCCCGGATATTCGTCACTTTTCCTTTTGCGGGTCGTATGGGGTTTCCCCAGATGGTTCACCTCCTCCAACTTTCTCCACCGCTTCTGTCTCGGCAGCTTTTTTTTCGCTTTCTTCTTTCTCCTATTACCGTGGCAAGGATTGAAAATGCGTATGGTTGTTAGAAATCGTGTCAGTGGCGATGCAGCAATAACAAATGAAACAAAAAATATAAAAATAGCTCAAACTTCGTTTTTAGGCGATTTTCGTTTCGTTTCATTCAATTGAAGCGTGCAGAATAAAAACTGTGTCATCCTAATTGCTACTTTGAGGGGACGCAAGAAACTATTTACGAGGGTTTTTGTGTTGGATGTTTTTTTGAGGGCAAGCGGCCAATGATTTGGCTGCAGTGGGTCTTAGACTATAGCTTCATGCAGTGGCAAAATAATAAAATGGTATCACCCACCGTTATGTGTAGGAAGTGGAAGTACTGAGTAAATCAACTTGGCTACATTTTTTGAGTAGAGCATCGCAGTTGACTGAGTTGTTTGCATATTCTAGCTTTGAAGGTACTACAACTTAATTGCTTCTTCGCTGTAAAGTTTCCATCCATTTCTGAGAATGACACTGTATAATGCTTCCCCTCATGAGAGATATCATCAGTCAAGGTTATATTCGAGGTTAGATTTTACCCACAGATCCTTTGGCTCCTTAGCTACATCGTTCTGGTAGGTCACCTTGAATATTATAAATAAACTGAAATAATTTACTCTCAGATTTCTCTAGATCTAGATACAATTTATTCTTAATACACCTCAAATCAACCAAGTATAATAGGGAGTAAAGGAAAGTACATCCTGAAAACTGCACTTCCTAGGAATACTTGTTAGCTAAATTTCGCTTTTCGTATTTTTGGCCGGTTATATTTGGACCTAACTTTCCTGAACGAATGAATACTATTGGCTGTCAGCCCTAGCTTCATATCCGGAATAATCATAAGCGGGGGGTCTGTTGAATCCAAATAAAAGCCTACAGATTTTCGATAAATCGTCGTTGAAAACAAATATGGCATTTTAAAATTGCAAAGCATCGGTGGGCTGCGGCATTCAACCAAATTTCATTTCAGCTTTGTTTTGTATATCACGTACAAATTTTCCGAGTTTTATTAAACTGGCAATCGAACCTGCTGACCCGACAATATCCTGAAACAATTTCGTGTGTAAATGGTGGACTATGTGGATACAGCATTCGCTGTTTTTATATAGCCATAATTGAGAGGATCTGATGACCTAATGGTCGATACGAATATGCTATATGACGTAAAGAATGTGGACTAAAATGGCAGAAGGGACTAATAGCAAATTTTGAGAAGTTGAGGGATTTATGTATATATCAGCTAAGTACAAGCATGTCCCTAATATACAATCACCGTTGATACAACGTTATAAAAATTTGCTGAATATAATAGAAAATCAAATTTGGATATGAGCGGAACACAGATAATACAACAGCTAGCGTGGAGAACCATTGGCAAACGGAGGCACAGACTGTACATCCTCTACTCACAAGTTAATGTACCAAAACTAATATACGAGGCATGTTTTTTAAGTAAGTACCGTCCTAAAATTAAAAAAAATACGTGCAAAGATATCGCAATAATTTTATTTTTTACATGAAAGCCTGTACGTTTCTACGTAATTTCCGTCATAACGTGTTACCAGTTTTTGAATACCCTCCTCATAAAATTCTGCCGCCTGATTTTTTAACGATTGTATCACAGCTGTTTTGACCTCGTTATTGTCTTGAAGACGCTGACCTCCCAGGTGTTTCTTCAAGTGCAGGACCAAATGGTAGTCGCTGGGTGTCAGATCAGGGCTGTACGGAGGATAATCTAAAGTTTCCCATTGAAAAGATTTGACGAGATCTTTGGTCCGATTAGCCACATGTGGACGGGCATTGTCATGCAGCAAAGCGATACCCTTACCCAAGTTGCCACGACTTTTTTTTGTGGATAGCACGTTTTGTCCGTAAACTTCACAGATCTCACGATGGATGTCGATCGGTTTTACGCCTTTAGAACCAAGAAATCGTATCACAGCACGTACTTCACAATTGGCGGGAATCACGATTGTCGGAGGCGTCTTAAACACGCAGTAAACAACGTATACAATGAAGAATCAGACTGTAATGGCGTCAGTGCGTAGACAAGAGATGTAGGTAACCAGCGCGCATGCGCGAAACGCCGACCGTAGCGCTGCAGCGGCAAAATCCCAAAACGGTGCTTACTTAAAAAACATGCATCGTACTTGAATAGATCTATTTTTAATTCCACAATTTATCTTTTTTTCACTGTGATAGACATATGATACTTTAATTGCCCCTTTTAGATCGTGCGCGTAATGATCGACCTTAGAAAATTTGGAATAGTGGCGCGATGAAATCTCCAAATCTCTAAAATGGCTGGATATAAAACACTCATCATGTTATAACGTAATTAGATGAACAATAAGTGTCAAAGTAGCAAATGCAAAGTGAATGTTTAAGGCCTAACTACTGTACCCCTAAAAATAGTGTGGGACTGCCATAATATCCTAAAGACCCTGGCGAAGGCCAACAATGTAACATTATCTTAGGTGCCCAGTCACTTAGAATTGGGAGGCAATGAGAGGGGCGACAGGTATGCCAAGGAAGGCGCTGAATTTCCGGGCCAGTACCAGCACGTGGTATATCATACTACATGGTGCGGATTGTTGAAACCAGATGGGTCTCAAATCAGCACCAGAAACATTGGAACAGAGTGGTCGGAAGAGCATGCTGAGGGGAAGCTCGTGTTCTGATTACCGCACACGCTATCAGAAAGAGCAGAAAGGAACTACGGAAGGCGTTTGAATTTATAACTGGTCACCGGAAGTTCAGTGCATACCTGCAAAAGCTGAGAATTAGTGTGGCAAATCCATTATGCTGGATTTGCAGCGAGACAGAGGAAGCATTTAAGCACGTGATCTTCGACTGTCCTGCTCCGTGTGAAAGCAGAGTGCCGGTACTCTGTAACTTAGAAACGTGTTTCTATGTACTGTCTACTATCGGATCGGGATTCTTCGGGATTTTATCCTGATCTGAAAATATTGACTCTAACAGGGAATTTATAAGGGCTATTCCAAATTACGGTTCTATTACCGTCCTACAACTGTTTTTATTATGCCCCCGCCCATTTTACAGTTCTAAAAACGGTGAATGGTTGGTCTGCCAGCATACCAACTAATCATCGATTCGATAATCACAAAATGGGCGGCGCCAATTTCAAAAATTTATTATACCAACCCAAGGCTAATTAAAAAACTATAAAAATCCCCTACCGTCGGAATTTGGTGAGGCCGAAATAAGTTGAGCCGTCGAAATGCATTAAAGTAGACCCTCATGATTCATTTTAACACTTTTAAATAACAATAAACAAAATCTAACTAATCAAACATCAATCAAAAATGTCAAGTTGAAAATATTGACATAAAACAACATGTGCATCCACTTATTTTCCATTCATGCACAAAACAGAATTCGCCGGCAGACACAAAACAACATATGCTTCTAACAATTATTTTCCATCCATGCTCACAGGCTGGGCTGAGTCAAATGTCTTCAGTACGGTAGTACACGTAACCCGAAGCTGCCCGATCGTCATGGTTGCCATGGTGATAGAAACACGTTTCTATTTCTTATGTTAGAGAGTACCGGCACAGGAACCCCCTATCTGAATGTAAGCCAGAAGGGAAGACACTGGAGCATAGCTCAATGCGTGTCAAAGTTCAAAAGAGCTAGTATGGCACTCTGATCTCTAAGGTGGAGGTGCACAATAAGCCTTAAGGCTGATCGGCAACTATTAGGGCAACTGAACCCTAGCCTCAAGCCTCAATATATCACAGACCTGTTTAGTAAACGTTTTACCTAGAAATATCATAACTTTTAATAATCTCATTCCATAATTTTTCACTGACTTTAACTACGCGATGCTAAAATGAAGAAACGGTCAAAACACATTTTCCCATACTTCAGCATAATACACACTAAAGATACATTTAGCACGCTTCTTAAATAGAGAGTCCACATGTCTGTTACACTGGGTTCTAATCACGTGGAGTGAAAGCAATTTTCTCAAATTCTCGATTTCCTAAGCCCTCTATAATAAAAAAATAACTTCCCTAAGAGACTGAGATCTGCATATGCTGACATCGAACAGTTTAATATTCTAAAACGTTAATGGTGAATGTGTAATCAAAACATGTTTTTTCACAAATGAAAATATACAACACCAAGTGTTTCAGGTTTCATCTACGAAACCTCTGTTTGTTACAAATGTCCAAGTTTACAGCTGGCAGAGTAACCAAGAGAATCCACTTAAATCATTTTACCACATAGTATTATATTACCAATGTAGTTGCTACAATTAGCAAAACCACTCAAACTATGTTAGGTGTTGACAGAGTGTGAGATTAAATGCAGTACAAGTAATTAACCGTTCAGACTTCATCTAAATTCTGCGTAATGAGAAGTTTATTAAGTAGTTTCTGTAGTAATTTGTGCCATAACAGCGCGAGGCGCTTTGTTTGTGCGCATGTTTAGAAACTACAACGCTTAAATAGCGGCAAAGTGCATTCATACTTTATTGTATGACTGTTTTGGAATACAGGATGCTTTGAAAGTTGTCGCATCGATTAAAAAGGTGATATATTGTAAGTGTATGCAAAACCATCTGACTCTTTTCTTTTGTTTGAGGTTTTTCCAAGGTGTAGATTTGCAAGATTGGAAATTGTGAAAATGACTCTCAACAAGCACACTTGGATCCTGTTTCAGAAAAAAGGAATATTGATTTTAAAAACTAATAATTTAATGAAAGTGTGATCATTTGTACGGGCTATTTTTCTGTTCAATTTCATATTCAATTTAGATCGTCTTAAGGTACTGTCTATCGCATGTTTTATTGATGTTTATCTGTCATTTTCGGATACTTTTTTTCGCCTGGATTTGAATTATCTAGGCTTATAAGGGAATAGCATTATGCAAGATGCAATGAATGAATATTTCAGTGGGGATACAAGGGAGACTTAAACCATTGATCATCTCTCCGGCCCACGCCATGGCTCAAGTCTCCCGCAAGTGTACCTTTGCCATTAAATATTTTATATAGAAAACCCCTTAAATATAACATGTAAGAAAACTACCGTACATTAAACTAAAATCACCATTTTAAACAGCAGTATCAGCACATAAATACAGTACGTACCTCAGTCAGTCTAAAAATAGAGGGTCACGTTATTCGACACGGAGCATTATGGCTAAAGTATTTGATAAAAAAGAAAATAATAATTTCGGATAGATAGAGACCCATAAAGGCTACATTTTAAAAATATTTTCATGTTATACAGGGTGTCCCAAAAACACGAAATGTATCAAAGTTATGTTTTTTTAAATGGAACAGCCCGTATATTATTGCATATTCAGATTCCTTGGGGATTCCTAGTGTGACTTTATGGGACCTAAAGCGAACCGTTTAGGTGTGAACTACCATTTTCGATATAAGTAGATATCAGGAAAAAATTGAACATCGCAGAGATTATAAAATATTGAAGGC